>JBAJNP010007147.1:0-23403 GCA_036877545.1 Yasuhikotakia modesta | reverse complement strand
GATGCTTGTGTTTTTCTTAAGTTTTACATCAGCTCAGATTTCAATGTGCCGCTCATTTGAATGAGTCAGAACACACTCAGAAACTCGTCTTGAAAGGATGAAACATTACAATACAACCAGCCATAAAGACCTGTGCTAAGCCTGTGTGTGTAACACGAAACAAACACACTAATCACAAAAAGCAAGTCACCAAACACCCAGACACATTTTACACAGCTAGAAAAGGCCAGACCAAAAAACAAACCCACTGAGAGCAAAACAAACATTTGTTGGGCTGAACAAAGACAGAGATTTACTGCAGTGCATTTGCAGGTGTATTTTTCCCTTTCATATGGTCAGCCTGGTGCTATTACACACACATAAGAGGAAGACAGCCAAACACAACATGACAGTTTTTAAAAAGTCCTAGAACAGAAGTTGTGTAGCAGTCAGGGTTTAATGAGGCAGCAATAACCAACCAATCAGTGAGCTTGCCTCAGACACATGATGGTGTAAGTGCTTCTAGCTGGATAAACATGTGTGACCACTGAACTAGCCCAGCTTACAATTTTAGGTTGTAAGAACGTTTCCATTATGTAACAAAACATTAAACAGTTTACATTCAAAATGTTGTTTTACATTCAAAAGAGTAGCACAGCAAAAATGAAAGCAAGAATGTTAAAGAGCCAAAGAGATTAGTGTGTGTGAGCTGAAATGACTAAGCTGTCGCCAACGAGGTCATTTACTGTCAGAGAGAACAGTGAGAAGAACAGAGCGGATACTCCAGAACTTCAGCAGGACTCGTCTGTATTCAGGTCAGATGGTTTTCGTGTTTGCTGCGAGCTGCAGAAGTTGTGTCACTACACAAGCAGAGATGCGGCACAACTCACAAGCTCCACCCACTCTCAGTCTTCAGCATGTGTGCCGAGTATCACAGCAGACGCTAATGTCAGTGTGATCTCATGTTAGCAGTCGTATCTTTAATTCTTTTATTTGTCACTGTTGGGTTTGACTGGGTTCCTGCCATCTGTCTCTCTCTCTATATGTGTATTTCTGTCTGTCTGTCTCTCTGTGAGGAGTGTGTGGTGGCAAAAGCACAGGGAGTGTGAGGCAGTGAACAGACTGCAGCAGCTTCAGTTATGTGAAGAGATTTAACCACATCAGCCTGTTAATGCTGGAGTATGATTTTTATTATATATACGTGGTGTTATTCGAGCACATGGGTACACAACTGAATAATAATAAACTGTAAACATTAAGAGCTGGGGAAGAAATCAGTTGTGTGTCAATGATACAGTGCCGGATTCATGCATCAGAACTTAAAGTGACAGTAGACTGATATTCCTGCTGCTTTTTAAGGTGTTAATGTTACCAGAAGAAAAGAGAGAATCAGCACTTACTCTTGACTTGATTTTGGTAACTGTAATAATTTATATAGTTCATGAACCATTTATGATCTATAACCTTGTGTTTGTGGCCTATCATCATAAGGTTGACAA
The DNA here is from genome assembly GCA_036877545.1 of Yasuhikotakia modesta. Taxonomy (NCBI): domain Eukaryota; kingdom Metazoa; phylum Chordata; class Actinopteri; order Cypriniformes; family Botiidae; genus Yasuhikotakia; species Yasuhikotakia modesta. Next base: position 21,925 of record JBAJNP010007147.1, on the reverse strand, counting down.
GCTGAAAATATAGGTCACCCAAAAAAAAAACTTTTTCCATCATTCACTCACTCTCATCATTTCAAATCTGTACTTTGGTAGGATGTTAGTAACCAAACAACAGTGGCGCCCATTGATGTTCCTTCTTGAATGTTCCACAAATAAACAAATTTCATACTGGTTTAAAATGACATGAGGGTCAGTAAATGATGGAAAAAATATTTTTTTGGAGGAAATATCACTTCAGGAGTTTAACAGTAGTAGTAACAGTAAAACATATTTAAAACTGTTGTATATAATTTTGAGAAGAATCAAAGAGTCCAATGTAACAGTTCAGAAGGCAGATGTCTATGTAAACAAATAATGAGGCTGTTCTCTAGGTTTTGGTACAGAGCTTCGGTCTGCGATTTCTCATGAAGGACTGAGCCCTTATTAAAGAAGCATCTATGATTTACGCCGTTTGCTGGTGATACATGTCTGTGAAAAACCAGCCCTGACAGGATTCAGTTCTGAAACTTTTCAAACACTTAACCTTGCATGACAGGCTAAAAGTGCTGTTTTAGAGCAGTCTAACAGAACACCACCCCTGTGGTCGCAGAAACAGCTACATGTAACCATACAGTCAGAAACAGCTCCACTAGAAAACTCAAAGATACAAACACTTGCCTATATAAAAGCCTGGTTTCAGTGTTGTATGTGAGGGACAGGCCTGAAGCTTCTTGTGAAATAACAGGAAGTTGACTCAGACATCTCCTGACTCAGAGGAGTGTTAATCAATGATTACTTATTTTGTCACACAGATATGAAGACTCAACACTGAAGTACTGCATTCAGCAGTTTAGATGATATGAAATTTTGAGGAGGAATGTTGAATGAATCATTCATCAACACTAGAATACTGAAGAAACACTTGCTCTGCATTAGTACTACTATAGTAGTACTCTACTATAGTACTGACAATAAAACTTAATTTGGGAATTTAAGAAGATCTTTCCAGCTGGTCTCAGGATCCTAAAGAAATGTACTGACGGAAGCTTTGGCTGGTCCTAGTTACTTCAGGGACGGATGAAAAATGATTGTTGCTAAATTACGCCCACAGACCCAGTTTCCTCATTTTGGTGCTTTATAAAGCTGACATGGACTTTAAGAGCATGAGAGATTGAGCTTCACAATCACTGCTTACATCCACACATCACACACACACATCACACAATGCTTGTCTTCAGTTAAATTACACATCACAAATTACACATTACACATCACAATGAGTAAAAGCCCTCTGACCTAGACCCAGTGGTGTAAAGACTGTATACTCTCAGACCAGACAATATTTACACCTCTCTCACACCATGAAAAATCAGACATGATTCATGGTAAGTCGACCTGTTGTTGTAGATATTACAGGATACTGAAACATTGCAAACCTTTATTAATTTAGTGTCCTACCGATGCAATACAAACAAATGCAAACCATGATCTGAACACGGAACTTTCCCCTGCCATCTGGATTAGTCTTTTGGATTGCTGCCTGCCCTGATCTGTGTTTGGACGTTCAATTACGTTTTGGTTTACCTGTGTTGAAGAGCCCTGCGCGAGACAGTTTTTTTTAAACCTGCACCCGCTGAATTTCTGACCAGGACCGCCTGCTCCCACAATGTTTATATCCACTCAGGCCCGCAGACATTTTCTCAGAGCTTGTGAAAAATTTGGACCAAATACTCAGAATAGGTATTTGTTCAAGTTAACGTCCAGAATAACATGCTATATACAAAAGATTGAGTACAAATAAAATGAAGTAATGCTAAACCAAAGCACCAAACGTGACAGAAACATCGTGACGAAACAGCTACGTTCATAGGCTACTCATATGAAACAAAATATGAAACAGCTTTAACTTAAAAAATAAACACATTTAGAACTTAGAAAATAGGCTAGATATAAGTTAAACAAATTAAATACAAAACAAAATAAATAAAATAAACAGACTGCCTCAAAAAAATCTCACATATTTAACATTCACATGCACAATAGTTTGATTAACAGCTAGGCTATTGCAAAAAAAAATACCTTATATTTAACGAAATAAATAAATAAAATATTTTTTAAAAAATCAAACGAATGTGACCACTAGGCCTTTCATTGCTTACTCCATATTACCATGAAGGAAAAGGATACTCCCAGACTTGTGCGTCTTTCTTTCAAGATCCGACCACACACACTGAATGTCCTCTCTGACGGCGCACTAGACGCGGGAATACTCAAAATAAAACGTGCAAATTTTGAGAGGACAGGAAAGCGCTCTTTGTTGAACTTCACAGCCGCTTTAATTTTCTTCTCAACTTCATGTGTTGAGTCCATTTCTATTGCATGCCAAATCCCATCGGACCCGCTGGTCTCCCACGAAATTTTCTGACCGCCCACTCCCACCCGCAGCAAAGGTAAAACCACCCACTCCCGCAAGATTAGCATTGGGTACCACGGGAGCCCAAACCCAATGCAGCCCTCTACTGTGTTGCTCTCGTTTGCCTGTGTTTGACTCTTGCCTGTACGACCATGTTTTCTGTTAAACGCTGTGCATGGATACGTTTGGATTCTTTTGGGTTATTTAATTAAAACAGCCATTGTATTACTGTAACTGTATTAAATAGGTACTAACTCAAGTTTGATTTTTTAAGGCTATTTGTAAAACCTTGATTTGATTCTTGGGGTTCAGTTAATATAAATCAACTCTCAAATGAGAGGAGCTGTAAGTGAAGCATTTCCTCTGACAGAGAGGAGAGACAGGTAACAGATCTCAAACCTGATCAGGTCTTTCATAACCTGCCCAACCAGTTCAACCGCGAGGCCGTTCTCATTCTGGATTAGTGACATATGACACAAGCAATCCATCCACCTCTCCGCAGGCCCACACCTCCACCTGAACAAACTGAAAGAACTCATTGTTTGCTGTCCAGGATAAGTCGTGGTTCAATGGCATCCAAACAGCACAACATAAAACGAGACATAATGTAAAAGTCATCTAATATCACAGACTTCTCAGCCATACATACAGCAGCTCCAGCAGCAGGAGCAGAACTGCAGCTGCTGAATGAAGTTAGAGGCTTCAGCCCCACACTACTCGCTTCCTAACTGCAGGAGAATGGTACCACACAGCATCATTCCAGCAGTCAGACGCTGTTAACCTGTTACCTCATTTCCTCTGACAGAATAATAATAATAATAATACCCAAAGTGTTACTAACAACAGCAGCTAGACTGATGCTGAATTGCTCATACTATAATCTACTCAGTCATCCACACTGCAGCTCCCAATGCAGCACAAATTCAGTCAACACATCTCATATACACTGTTTTAATGCCCTCAGCTTATTTTGTCAAAGTGTCTGAAAAACAAGCATCATGTCCTTGAACTGAAATAAACATTCTGCTAAAAAATAAATGTAGATTCTCTCTTATGTTGAATGATGTACTGATACAATCATGTAATACCTTGTTCTTAAAATGGTGTTATTGCTGATGTAATCAGAAGTGATTACTAAACAGTAGTGTTTCATTAAGTGACATATGTTGTGTTTGGCACAGGGCAGTGTGTGCAGACTCAGCTCTCCCTGCAGTCACACTGACAGCATCTAACTGTCCTTTCATGTGCGCTGCAGCTTTAATGGTGACAGAACCAAAGTCCTGGTTTTCAAATATAAGCACTTGTGTGTCTGTTCACAGCCTGTCAGCACAGCAAACGTGTGAAGCGGCACCATTTCTCTTAATCAAAGCCCCAGACATCCCGGCTCTTCACAGGAAGTTCCTCTGCAGCGGGTGGAGAACGTGGCGGATGACGTTCATCTACATGATGTTCTTCAAATGGAAGCGTGAAGCTCGTAAACAGAAAATTTATTGTATTGAGTAACACTTTAAAATTAGGTTCAGTTTTTTAACATTAGTAACAATGAACAATACTTCAGCTATATACTACAGCATTTATAAATAAATCTAGTTATTTAAACATCTTTATATACTACTGGATCATTGCAAACAACCAATTTTTCTGGCGGAAAGGTTTTCCTTTTTCCAACATTCCTCTCTAGAACCAGATTTTTACAAAGTGATCCTCATTTGTTTAATTCTTTATGTTTGAAATGTAACAGTTTATTCATAGAGGCACAATTAGATCCTCTAATACCAGAGAGGGCCTTAAAAATGTAGCTCCCAAAAGAAAAGTTGCTTAAGAATAAAAGAAGAAAAAAGGGAGATAAGAGTAAGTGGTCCTCCACTCATGCACATTTCTCTCCTTTTATATTTGGGATGATTGAGAGCAAAACGTGTGCTTACGTTTGAATCATGTTTGAATCATAAGAAAGCAGGTTAAGGCATGGGCTGTAATTTTAGGTCACAGCCTTGAAAGAAACATGAAAAACATTGAAAGAAAGTGACTTAAGGCTGCAAGGGCTTTCAAACCCTTTGCTTAAAATGTATGTATAAAGCTTTCCAAAAACTCTTCATGCAAACCACAGGAAACGTTCTGACTTCACCTTAGTTACAAAAGCAACACATCAACAGTGCAGTAAAAGTCAGCATTGCACACAAGACTTACGTTACACAAGAGTCTGGCAAACTGTCATGAGGCAGATAAAACAGATTTCAGGCCAGCAAGGTGCCTCTCGTGAGTTCGCTCGACTCTATCGAGCTGCTATCAAGCCATCTGCTCACACGAGCCACAGAGAGCAAAGCTAGCATTCAGAAAGCAAGAGTGGTGCTGGTCGTCTGACGATGGGACCCTCACTTCCCCCCAACTGCACACAACACAGCCACTGCAGCTATTACTGGGAAAGCAGTGACTGCTATTTCACAGCAGCGTCAGCAGAATGTCACCACAGGAAGTTACATGTGCAGGTTAACGAGAAGACGCGCTATTGCACTGTGTTACAGGTCACAGATTATCTCAGCTTGAGCATGAAACCTCACATTAACTTACCAACACTAATCTATGGCTTCTTATGTCTGCTGGGATCTGCTACAACACACAGCTTGTGTTCTCCTGATAACCAGCTTTACAGTAACACACTTTTGTACCGGGCGAGAAATGCACATTAAAAGGAGCAGTTCACCCCAGAAGAAGTTCAAACCTTTATGATTGCTTATCTTTTGTAAAATGCTAAACAAAGATATAAATTATCATGGTTCATAATCACGTAAGGGAACACGTAAAGAAGGACTGGGTAACACGTAAAGAAGGACTGGGTAACGCGTAAAGAAGGACTGGGTAACGCGTAAAGAAGGACTGGGTAACGCGTAAAGAAGGACTGGGTAACAATGAAATTAAATGAAATACAAAATGTTATGCATTTATTAGTTACAATTTAAATAGCAAAATAGTGTTTTTACTATTTCAGTAGTCTGTAGGCTAAAACCACAGCATCTGATGACAATTATAGTACTGTAAATATTACTGTGATAAACCATTCAGTTTAATCACAGCAACAATTACATACTGTACAGTAAGCATACAGTGGAATGCATCACAGTTAGTGTTCACTATTAAAACACTAGCACAATGTCTAGACGTCACAGCAGTTTCAGTACATCATTAGATTACATGCAGCAGGAATGTTAACAGTGTGATTGGCTCATTTTTCCTCATACAACACAAGCTTATGGGCGAGTCTGTCTGCTATGAATGCAGTATTAACTCATCAACACCAGCCTGGTCATTGTTTTTACCTCTGAACTGAGCGCAGATGCTTTGCATAATTACTAAAGATTCAAAAGTCTTTGTTAGCATTAATATTAGTAATGCCTTGAATTAGTAATGCCTGAATTTTAATGTACAATGGTCATTAAAATAGTTACTGAAGAAAGTACATAACGGATTAGTATTCAAAACGCTCTGCTATATTACTCTGCTTTGTATGTATTTTGACTCATACAGTATGTAAATGTATGTAATGTAATCTGAAATTTGATATTTCAGACAAGCAGCAGGTCTAAAACCTCAGGAGGAAAGCAGACAAGGAGCACATTTACGTGCACAACACAGCCTCTTATAACACAACAGCATCACACACTGACACCGTCACTGCCTGTGGAGAGAATAAACACCTCTTAACACCAGACTAATGCAACACCAGGTGACTGTCATAAACACTGAGCTGCTTTAAACACTGGAAACAGCTATTCTGTCAACATGTGGTGAGACTAAAGACATCTCACATAAAGATTCACATAAAGATCACATGTATCTGGCATTTGTGATTTTCTGAATGTTCATGTTCATTATAATTTGATAACTTTGGTTTATATTAATATTATAAAAATTAAGGTTTCCACTGTGACATTTGGTCAATGTGAAACAGCCTGTTGGAAGACAATGAGTTAACTGTCCCTCCTGGAGGAAAGCTTCTGATTGGATCACACAGCTCCTCAGAGTGTGACATGCTTCCAGATTAAAGACCAGTGCCCAAGAATACTTGGCTTCGTGCCTCACTTTGCCTCCTAGCCCTCGTCTTTTAGACGGTCTTCCACAGTTTCTTTAAGAGCTTTTATCAGGATGAAGATGCTGAGGTAGAAGTCTTCAGCAGCCCTTTAAACGTGTGCCAGACTACAGGCTTGTCTTTCTATCAGTAACTGATGCATTAACTATCATCAGCTCTTTTACTGAGGTGTGTTAAAATTAAGAAACCAATGGCTGTTGAGCTACTGAATTTCCAATTACTTAATTCTTTAGTCTTTACACTGCTGCAACCTCTTTCAGTGCTGAACTGTATCGTGTGTGTTGGTGTTATAATTAAGTCTTGTTTGAGTCACATGATGTTGTGGGAGTTCATGCTCCACAACAAGTTGATCTGGGCTGTCAAGTCCCCAAAACGGCAGATCTTTGTTACACAGAATCACACATAAGTGTGTTAAATCAATATATTACATTGACAACAGCCACATGATCAGACCACAACACCAAACATATTTCCCAAAGTTGCTGTAAATCACTCTCATACTTTGTGTTCCATTTATTTCCATACATTAATTGCCTCACAATGGTAACTCTGAGATATTAACAACCAGTTTATCATTCTCTTCTTTCTGAACCAAGTACTTCCTGTTGTACTTCCTGGTGACGCTGTAATTGTAAGCTCACCCTGACCACACTGTAAACAATGCTGTGCCCGTAACTTACTATAGTCATACGTCATTATTTTTCACCTTAATTTTACCACCTTCCCAGGTCAACACTGCTCAAGATAATAAAACTTCCTGTGCAATTTAGCACCTTCAGTCTAGCATGATTCTCACCAAGTTTGGTTACATGAAATCCATAAGAGGAACATTTAAAAGTTCACTGCAGAAAATTCAAAATTCTAGTGTATGCTTGTTAAATGCACCCTCCTTCAGTTTACCAGGGGTGCAACCAATTCCCCTGCCCCACCCATGTGCCAGCCTTTGCCCCGCCCTTTTCCTGGTGTGTGCCAAGTTTCAAGAGTTTTAGAGCATGTTAAGGGGACCAAGGGATCCAAAAACCTAAAAATAAACTTAATTTATTGTAATCTGAAACAAAATTTTAACTAATGAACTGAGTAACTAATATGTATGGATCACAACTATCAAAACGTCATGAACAATCAGAGCCATGAAAAACATTTGAATCATGCCAACACAACCAGCTGTACTGGTCAGGGTACAGAGTTTCAGATGTGAATGATTAACTGTTACCCTAGTACAGCTGGATCTCTACTTAGCTGAGCAAACAGATAATAGGAGCTTCTTGATTTGACTTGTCGACTGAACGTACCAGTTTCTGAATGCCATCACACTCCTGAGAAAAGCCAGACCCTCATACCAGCTGAACATACAGACCACAACAAACGCTGTTTGATACTAACAGAAAGCCAGCATTCCTAGCAGTCACCGGTTGGCGCTCATGTAGATATATACATGTTTCTACGCCACATTAAATCTATGTGCTACCAAGGCTTCATGTAACCCTCATGACATCAGACAGTGCCTCATTTCTTTATTCAAAGCTGAAATATTTAGTATGCAGCACACAAGAGCAAAGTCAAGAAAAACTCAGATCACAGTGACAGGGGTGTGATATCTTTCACTGAGGCCGGTCTGTTACATCACTCATGTCATCTTAGATATCATCAAAACCAGCCAGATTTTCTACATCTCACTTTTACAACAAATCTCCATGTTATCGTGGGACAGCCTTAAACCAGCTGTTTGAATACGACAGACCTGCACTCAGATCACCAACATTTACCACCAACTTGTAAACAAAGTTTAAGGTGTTTCTGAACGTCATGAAGGGACCTTGATGCTCCAGCATTACCGTGGTGCTTCTGACTGGGTCTAGTAGGTCAGTCAATTTGATCTGAACAATAAATGTCAGGAATGAGTTTTACCTGTTTAACAGGAATATACGGCCTTGGGTTTGACACATGTCACCAGCTTGAACTCTAACGTTAAGCTACTTCTCACATAAACGGGACAGAGGGACAGTGTTCAGTGTCGATGTGTTCAGTCTCGGTACGTGTGTTCAGTGTTTTAGTGCTGAGAGCCTGAGGCAGGTGAGCGGCTAACCGGCTAACAGACTTAACAACTCTTCAGGAAGCCCCCCAACCCGTTAACCGGTTTACTAAGTCCAACCTTTGACACAAAACTTAAACCCTGAGCGTCTACTGCCTACAAAGTAGAAACTTTAACACATCTTCATTACGCTCGAGGCTCGTTAGCCGGTGACTAGCCGGATGCTAAAGAAGTCAAAGTCAAACAGTCAGTTAGCTGGTTAGCTGGCTAACAACATCATCACTAAACGTCGTCGTCATTTTTACCATTACCATCATAACAGCCATAATCATCATCACCATCATGATCGTCACCATCGTCATCCTCACAGTCTCGGTTCACGCGCAGAGGTGAAGGGGAATCGACTCACCTGTTCACGCGCGCCTCAGATGAACAGACGTCAGTGAACAGAGCTGAACAATTCAGAGATTCGTGTGATCAATAAAGCCAAATATTGTAATCCAGAAGACACGGGTGATCCGTCTGAACGTCTGTCCCTGTGCTGCCGTGTGTGTATACGGGTAACGAGTGAGTGCTGCCCGGGTTCAGCTCACCCTCAGCCGCCCTGAGCTCCGTGTGCTGGGCGGTGTCACGCTGTGAATCATTCACAGCCGAAACGCTGAGCCTGGGAGGGGCGTCAGTATACATGTGTCAGAGCTGGTACCAACTTTCGTGGTTAAAAAGCAACAAAATGAGCTACTGAGTAAGTACATGATATATAAATGCTCAAAATAGCCTCTTACAAACTTCGAGTCTGAATGACAACTTCATCATAATGACGTGTAACAACTTCATCATAATGACGTGTAACAACTTCATCATAATGACGTGTAACAACTTCATCRTAATGACGTGTAACTGAAGCTGTCGGGTCAGATTTCACAGGAAATGACAGCGTGACGGCGCGCGTGACGGGGCGCTTGTTTCTTGTTCTACCGGTTGTTTATATGAACTTGGTTCACGTTAAGAAAGTGACGCTATTATGGATACATCTCCAGTCAAAAGAGTTGTGGTCATGCATCAGAGAATAATACAACAAATAAAAAATAATAATAAGCACGAAACTGAACATTAAACGTGTTTTAAATTATATTAACTGAGATCAGAAATACAGACAAAATCATGTTTTCCTCCCTGTTTTTGTTCTTGAACATTTTTTGTCAGACACGATTCTTAAGTCAGTTATGATAATTCTCTACCATTATCTGCATTCAGGCAGCAGGGTCTGATGTGATGATGTGATGACATAATTATTGTTAAAGGATAAATCCTCACCTTGTTATTGCATAATCCTGCATCATGAATTCACACCAATCCTATACCAAGATACAAAGTGTAAAGCATTATTGTACAATTTAGAAATGAAATAAGTTTGACAAAATGAGTATGAAAATTATAAAAACAAACTGAATAATAAACTTAAAAACAATGAAAACATTTCATTTTTTAGTTAATTTCAAAGAACATATGTTTAAAAATAATCTACCAAAGTGTGGTAGTCCAGATGACTGAGTAAATGTGTTTAAATCACTATTAAACTCCTTTAACAATGCATGGATTTTAAATGATCAAGTAACATCCCAATTGTTTTTCATTCTTTATTGTTTTCTGATCCCAGTGTGGTGCGCATGTTTTATTGTTGTTTACAAGTCATTTGTAGTTCATGTTAAGGTTTATGGAGATCGCTGTGGATAATCAGCGTAAAAACCAGATGTGTTGCAGCTGTATTTTAAAATGTTTTGTCAAATAAATACTTTAAAGTAATTTGACTTACAGCCTGGTTTAATATATGTTATATGGATACAAATGTCTTTGGTCAAATTATGCTGTAAAATAATAGTTTATACATTTAAATAGAATGGATGTTTAAAGATATCAACACTTTTTTTTCAAGCTATTTTCTCAGGTTTTCAATTTGAAAAAGAGGGTAGACGACCATGATTCAATTGGGTAAATCTAAAACAATTCAACGTATGGCTTTGACTAGGATATCATTGTAAAGCATATGGTCTCCTCTTTTCATTGATAAAGGCAAAAGATACAGATTGTAGCTGTAGCGACTCATTGTCTTGACATAATTACTACCAGTCAAATGTTGGGAGACACAATAAATATCTGATAAACTTCCATCATCCCAAGTGTGCTGGATACCTGACAGGTTTTTGGCACATGTTTGGTTTCTCAACCTTATTTTAGAGACTGCAGTATAACATAACTTTATTGTGAAAAATAGCTGACATTCCTGAAGGGCTGTGGCTGAAACAGCAGCTGTGAGTGAGGATTCACCAGTGTTCACTGAGGTATGCATGGCATGCAGATGAGTCTTAACAGAGCAGTCGGACCTGTTGTGCACAGTTGTCCTCCCTCACCTGCAGCTCACCCCAGTGTGTCTGCATGTGCTGCACATGTGCATGATTATCAAACAACAAATTGAAACTGAAGGATTTTTTTAAGTCGCAATGACCACAGTGTTGACCTTTAAATACAAAACTATAAACAACCAACACTTACACACCAGAAGATTTTATAGAGAATGTGAAGATGATGTCATGCCATGTTGAATTATGGGTAAATGTTTGGTTTCAACACCATAATAGGAGTATCACACTGCCTTCCAGCTGTGAGTTTACGGCAGTGTTTTACTTTTCTGTAGTGATCACAAGAACTGTCATTCCTGCTGCACTGAGAATAGTTGCAGTGACTCGACTCATTGTTCAGAAAACTGGATCATTTATTTTGTGAGAGCTGATGAGAAGACAACACATCAAATCTGCTAAAGTCACTCATTACACTCACTGATTATCACATTTAAATAATCACACACTGATTCTCCCTGTGGAAGAGTAAATATTTACAATGACAACAATAAATATTTCCAACTTTTGTTGACTTGTTTTTTTTTTATATTTTTTTGAGACATGTATATTTGTACCATATGATGAAGATGCAGTGAGTGTCAGTGTGACAGTGTTTCTATGGTAACCAGATACATTGTAAGTGGAATTCTACAAAACTATAAATTGTCATGCAGTATCATAAAATAGCCTCTCTCTCTGCAAACAATACAATAAAACAATACAAACAATAACACATGTAGATTTTATTTTCATATAAAAATAAAACAAATGGTAAGAAGGTACTATATAGTAATATATAGAAGGTATATATGTCTATATTAATTTCAGCAGTAGAGGGCTGTCCTTTAAGATGGCAGCGCCACTCAAAAATGCAAAGTATGTGACGTAGGTTTAGACTTTAATGCATGTGACGTAGGTTCATATTTTAACACGTGACGTAGATTCAAATTTTAACGCATGTGACGTAGGTTCATATTTTAAAGCATGTGACGTAGGTTCAGATTTAAACACATGTGATGTAGGTTCAGATTCTCATATCCACTGTTTGGTCACTTACAGCACCCACTAAATTTCACTTTAACTCACTGTTGCTCAAATGTCACTCCTGCTCTCGTCTCATTCCTCTCCTTTACTGTGATTATAATAGAAGAAATAAAGCCATACAAATTAAATTGTTTTTTAACTTCACATTTTTAACAAAACTTTTCTTACATATCAGACATGAATGTTGTGAAATGTAAAGCTGTGCTATATAAAAACAAACTATGGCATGTTTAGTGAACGCTATAGAAACCTCCTTACTGACATCTAAAATCTTACGGTAACATTGTTATTAGTAACTTTTTTATTTGTTTAAAAGTATAATGTTACTATATTTGTATCATATATAATATATTACATATATGCATATATTACCATTTGTGGCTACAGCAGGACAGATAAAGTTATTAATGTGCTGCATGCATTGCTTGCTGTTCTCAAAACAAACATTTCACAAAATGCATGTTGCATTTATTCTGTCTGGTAGATATCATTGTTGTTTTATATCAGGAAGATGTTCTGGCTGAGCTGGTTTATTCCAGTCTTCCCACAGTCTAAAGCCAGATTACAGCAGAATTGCCCATAGGTACATTCATCTCCGGTGTCTGTGGGCCAGGATGCAGAGAATGAATAATATAGTTGATAATTATAGTGTATAAAAATTCAAACAAGGTATTTTTAGATTGTTGTTTGTTTTTGGCGGTAGTCTTTATTTTTTTAAATTACATAACTGCTATCTAGCATGTTTAAAATGATGTTTAATGATAATACAAAGTTCCAATGCGGCAACAGAAAGACAGGAAACAGAGTCTTTGGGCTTGACATGTTAGCAAATGTCTTCTCATTGTGTTGATGTTTAGCACTATGCAGAAAAAAGCCTCTTGAAAGCATTTTGCACCCATCTTTTAATCTCACTTGACTTCATTGGAACTAGATTGGCCTGAACATCTTCATCAGGGACAGTGAAACCCTCTCAGCCAGAATCTCAGTGCCGCTGACCTCTGACCCGCGAGACAAACCTCTCAAAGTCTTAAAGTCTTTCTGGTGCTGAATGTGTTTCCATGGTGGAGGCAGAATCAGCTCAAGGAACCTGAACTAATGCTGAACAACTCAAGGGAGAAACCTTCCACAGACACAGTTCAGACCGCCGTGGTAACAGACATTTAAACATGCTGCAGAATCCACAGTGTTGGTGGGATGAGGGAACACACAGGCCAAGGGCCTATAGCTGCTCTGAAAGGCATTTATATACATATCTATACATATGAAAATTTAACATTCATTAAAAAAAACTGGATGTCACAAAGCACTGCTGTATACTTGACATACAGTGACCATGACTTGTGAACTCCATGGTCAGAAAAACAGGACTGGACAGTGAAAGAATGCAGGCATCAGACTTTGATATGGCAGCAAAATCATTGCTTTTCCCCCTTCAGTTATTTCACAATGAAGATGTGAGGTTTGGACATGACTGTAATCAATTGTTCTTCAACTAAAAGAGCGTGCAAACGGTTTCCTCTGGGTCCTGCAGCATCTCCAGCATTGCAACTCCACATAACTCCTCCTCTTTCCCCTCTTCCCTGTGCTCCTCACCTCAGGTGACCAGCTGTGGCTCCCAGGATTGGCTGGCCACCTGGGGGCGGCACTGAGTTATGATGGGTGGGCCTGACGGGGGCTGGCTGTTCAGACACAAGCCACTGATCATATGCTGCAACGCTGGACCTCTGGGCCTCCATTTCTACAGAGTGGAGGGTGATCAGAATCAGATGCTTTAGACATAGAGTTCATGTTCAGGTTATGTGAAAATTGTGTTTGTCAAGCACAGTAATCCAGACTTAAAATACACGTGTCTTTGCATTTTACCCATCTAGTGAGCTGTGAACACACACCTGGAGCAGAGAGGCCATGACTGCCACTGGTTTTGTTGTTATCCTAATACCTTATTTAAAATATTCAATAATTCCAAATAATTCCGACAAAACTGCAAAGATGCATGAGTTAGTAGCTTGTATTATATCTACCAAAAAATTTTAAATGGTGTTGGCTGCAGTTAAACTACATGAGTAGTTTCAAACAAAGTTTTGACAACAGCAACACATTCTGACAAAAGGAGTATATAATGTAGTATATAACAAGTATATACTTGTTTACTAAGAGTACAGAGTCTGTAAAGAAGAACTCCAGAGCAATATCACATGTGAACTGATGGTGGAGCTCAGCTGTCATTTAAGTTTAATTACAATGTTTGAGGGAAGTCTGATGTGTGAAAGCCAACAATGCCTATTTTCTGCTAAAAAAACTCTTCTGTCAAAGACATCCAGCCTGCACACATTCTGAACAGATGATGAAACCTCACCAGCGCTGCAGTCTGCCACCTCACACCAGTTTGGAGCTCACACTCACCTGTCTGGAGCTCACACTCACCTGTCTGGAGCTCACACTCACCTGTCTGGAGCTCACACTCACCTGTCTGGAGCTCACACTCACCTGTCTGGACTCTTTGGAGTTGCAGGGATCCAGTCTGACCTTTGACCCTACGGAGAAAGCTGTGATGGCCAGGCACAGGTCATTCTGCCGGATCTGTGGTTCAGTCAGGGTCCATTTCTGTAATAATACAAGTCATTACCTCTTAAATCATTACTTTAAGAGGGAAACATTGTTAAAATAATCTTCTACTGTAAGAAGATTCTTCTTACTATTTGAAATAATCTTAAACTAAGGGACAAAATTTAAACCCAAATCTAAATCCAACAAAAAAAACTAAGCAACAATTTATTTGCATAGAAATAAAAACACTGAAACAATAAGTATTTTGACACAATAAGGACTGAAAGTTAATTATGTTGCTTATTTTAGTATGAATCACACACACACACAACCGTTCACCTGTGATGCAGGTATGTTTGGCGCAGTCTTACACTCAGCTAAACCCAGACTGTCTGTGCCGTAGCTCTCCAGACACAACCCGCCCTGTTTCAGCAAACTGTACAGAGATTCCTGCTCTGGAATTCTGAAAAAATCACCAGATATAATGACAGAAACTGTTTGCCTTGAGTGTTAAATAAAGTTTGACTGGTTATGTGTGAATCAGTTTTTAGACACAGGCTGGTGTTTGTGACTTACTTTAGCTCAGGGTAAACATTCTCCAGATACCAGTGAAAAGAATTACAGTTCAGCTTCTGTCTTAGAGCAAGACGATCAGCAATGCTGTAGAGAGAGGGATTAAAGAGTTAGTTCACACTGTAATAAAATTGCCATCATTTAAACCCCAACACACAGGGGAGCCTTGTGAGGAATATCACAAGTCATTGTTCTTCCATAAAAAAACGTTTGTCTATTCTTTTGTAAGCTTTTCCAAATTATTCATATCCCTGAAATGTAAGTTATTGACTGACAATATTCCCCTCCATCACAGTACAAGTGAGGTTTAAACTCATGTGCTAACATGATTCTGAGACACACCAGCACACACACCACTGACCAACCAAGTCTCACTTACACACTAAGTTTGGTTCCAAAACACGATAAATGCCAATTTTAAAAAAATCTAGATATCAACAAAATGGGCTTCACATTTAGTCTCTACTCAAAGTTATGTTATCAATGTATAACAAAACGTGATATCTGCTGTGTTTTTCTGCAATGTTTCTTCCCTTTCTCCCAAAAAGTCCTGTTTCTCAGCAAAACATATTACATATTTAAACATATTCATTCTGACCAATCACTGCGCTTTATTCCAACACACAAACTGTGCTGGCTGTGCCCTGTCACTAAACACAGGTCATTTTTATACAAACCCTTTTTTTGGAGAGAAAACACTGTTTTTCTCAATTTAACAGTTGTGTGGATTTATCACGTTTTGGAACCAAACTCTTCCTGTATTTAAATATTACTGTTATTCCCACAGGGGTCTGTGGGACCACCTCAGAGGTCTATAGAAAATAGCGGATAAGACCTACAGACGTTATTGTCTGTTATCACTGTCTGGAAATATATTCCAGATATTCTTTAGAATTTCTTTAACACAAATCTAAAGTAATATAAGGTTAGAACAACAAGGCAAATTAACACAGATGTTTAATTTTAAATAAACTATTAAACAGTCGAGCTGTCAACAGTGAAGATGTTATTGTTGATCATGAGAGGGGAAGAGTGAAACCTGGGGGAGAATTGAATTTTGCTGAGAAGGAACACAAGGACCTTGTTGTCTTTTCACACAACTAACTCTCCTTTTGATCTTGTTTTATTTTTGAAAGACTAAATAAATGCTAGTCCTGTCTATTTAATAGACTGTATACTGTTCTCTCATTCTCACTCAGCAGTATTACACTATAGATGCTGTTAAAGCTACCTAAGAAAATTTAAGATCCGCCACATCAACAAGTGACAATTCACCTGAAATACTTCAGCTGGCTTACATTATTGTGGAAGTTTGTTGGAATGCATACAGTCAGTTAGAACAGTGGGATAAAAATGAGCATGTGTCCAGGTAAACCACAGATTCCTGACCTCCCAAATGCTTTGCCCTGTGCTGACGGCCTCGCAGAGTAATAATACTGCTTATACTCATCCATCCACACCTCCGCAGCTCGCCGTGTGTTCCTGCAACACACACAACAGATGTGATGCTGCTGTAGTCTCAGCCCTCACCTCAGGGCATATGACAATTAAGGCCCAATTACTTGATGTATGTGAGCGCATTGCCCTCTGGGAAGTCATAGGGGTGGCGTTTCCTAAAGACATGCCCCACGCGGCTGCAGGGGAGGATCTCCAGACTGCCTCCACACATCCACACTCTGAATGAAAGCTCTGCAACACAGATGAGGAAGCATGAAAGTTTGGTTAAGGTATGAAGTGAGAGCGGAGGACATGAGAAAACCGGCAGATCAGCTGAGCATGTTTGCAAACATCTAGACACGTTGAAGCATGTGTGGACACATCTGGGCAAGTCTTAAGCAGTTATTTGGGTGTCTGAACATGTTTCGTTTGGGTTTGTCTGTGGATGTATAACCATGACTAGTGGTTAATATCAGGGTTTGGGTTTGTCTGTGGATGTATAACCATGACTAGTGGTTAATATCAGGGTTTGGGATTTGAATATTATTGACTTGGGGCGGATTATTTCAACATGGCGCATGAACACAACCCAGTGACCTCCTAGCAATGCCCTAGCAACCACCCAGATAAACCTGGAAATGCATTCTAACACCTGGTAAACACCCACAATACTCTCCATGTTTTCTCAGCATGTTTTGCCTGAACAAGCTGCATTTCATGTACAAATCTAATCATTGAATATAATCATTTGTATTTGCAGCATCACTGTTTCTTATTTGTTCACTTGTTTCTAACGTAATAAAATCATGAAAGTTACCACAAGGTACAGTACAGTACAGTACAGTACAGCACAATACATATAGAATACATGTGAGGGTTTAACTTACCAAAGTTTTCACCTCCCCATATATCCATGTGAGTGTCGTACTGGCCCAGGTGGTTAAACCAGCCCTTATCCATGACAAAGATTCCTCCAGCAATTACTGGAGTCCTGCAGCAACATTACAGCTGTTGTTAGTCACACACTGACACAAATAGACACACATATATGAAGACAGAGAGGCTGGTAAAGACCGGATTGGTTGTGTGGGGTCATTTCTTGCCATTTTCTGTTCTATAGGAATTTGCTCCCATTTGAAATGTAAACTCCAGTCAAAACCTGCAGCGGAGATGAAAACAGCTTTATCAGGTCTAATACTTCAACACTGAACCCTGTAATCACTACTGCAAAAACTCTTTCAAAGCAAAAATCCATAATGAAAAATTGCTAATGATCTCAAGGAGAAATAAAAGAGCTGAGGAGGGTGGCAAAGACTGGGTGACTTTGTCTTGGGAGGTTTTTGAGAAATATTGAGAAATACTGACTTTAGTATGTCGGCATATTGTTGAAATCTCTTCTGAAATGTTTTTTTCAGAACTGCATGTAAAACTCTAATAATTTAAAGAAAGACTTTCTGTACACTAGAAATTAATCTCATGTCTGGAAGAAAAAACTGAAAGTGTTCCACAGAAAAAGCTCTTAATCCTGATTTAGAGACAACAGACCGAGATCTTCAGATGTTTAGCTCCCTCACCTCCCCTCAGATCTGCAGATGCGGCCAGATAGGCAAAGTTATCCAGACTGATGACATCAATGATGGGACTGACAACACGTGTGTGATCCTATAAGACAACAGAACCCAGAGTGGTGATGACATCACATTTCCAAGCAGCTGCAGAACCTGTAAAATCTGCTACCTAGTACCACATCAACAGAAGCTGGTTCTATGTTCCTAAAATAAAAGAATGTCTACCTTTTATGTGTGTGTGTCGGTGTGTGTTTATCTAGCATAAAAGCAAACATCAAATTCCAAGTTAACATGTCACATGGTTTAATGTTAAGTATACACAGCATATATAAAATTGTTTATGAGCATGTAAGAATGTGTCACATAAAAACTTGTGCTGGGGAAGGTCATATAACAACAGCGTAAGAAAATCATGTGTTTTCAATTGCAGCTGGCGTTCTCTGTAAAGGCGATGGACTCCAGAGATTCTGTGTGGGGGGAACCTAAATCACTAAGAAAACTGTGGTGATGGAAATGTGATAATTAAAAACATGAGGCAGCATCCCAATGCAGCTTTAATGGACTAGGTGACATTTTTATCTTCAGCATGTGATGTGTTATTGTTATGTTTGATACTGGAGCAATATGACCCATTTCTAACAGGTCTTTTCTTGTGGGTTTATAGTTGTGTGAAGTGAACTGGATTGTAAAGCTAATTGCAGTGTAAAAGAGATTATGAGTAGACACTGATCGTGGATGACAGCCATCAGGACTGTTTACTGTTATTGTTCAGGGTTGTGTGGACCTGAAGTTGACCTGACAGCAGATTAATAATGCACAGAGCACAGCACACAGAGCACAGCACACAGAGCACAACACACACCGCACAGAGCACAGCACACAGAGCACAACACACACCGCACAGAGCACAACACACAGAGCACAGCACACAGAGCACAACACACAGAGCACAGCACACAGAGCACAGCACACAGAGCACAACACACAGAGCACAACACACAGAGCACAACACACACCGCACAGAGCACAGCACACAGAGCACAGCACACAGAGCACAACACACAGAGCACAGCACACAGAGCACAACACACAGAGCACAGCACACAGAGCACAGAATACAGCATATCTGGCTGCTGAAAAATGACATTGTAAATAAGAAATAGAGAGGCTGGAGCTAGTCGTCACATTTTGTTCTTGAACAGGTCTGCCAGGGTCTTTCAGTGGTTATCAGGGAGTTGTGCACAGGGCCAAACCATAAGTTATAAAATACACGGTCTGACATATAGTCACCAGATTTATCCAATAAAGCTATAAAAAAGTATAACTTTGTTACTGTTATATGTTATAATGATGGTGAAGTCATATTTGTGAAGAAGACAAGGGTAAAGATAATGTTCTCTTGATGATTTAGAAAGAGAGAGATGACATTGTGCAGCTGTGAGAAGAAAAATGCCTGCTCTGATTCTGAGAAAAAAATCCCTCTGAAGACTCAGATCATTTATGACTCACAGAGAATTCCCTCCATGAGGAACCATCGCTGCTGTGGTGCTGTGGTGTTTTAAACCCTGTAGCTCATGTGTGTGAGGTGGAGATTACGCACCTCTTTCACTCTCTGGATCAGGGGCTGCAGCCAGTCTGTGTTCACTTCACAGTGGCTGTCCAGAAATGTGAGGATGGCGGCTGAGGCGGCAGATGCTCCTCTGACACGAGACCTGATCAGACCTGATCAACAACAACACATTACACACACATCACTGTCTCAAAATCACATCAACACTATATAACACATTCATCACACACACATCACTGTCTCAAAATCACATCAACACTATATAACACATTCATCACACACATCACTGTCTCAAAATCACATCAACACTATATAACACATTCATCACATACACATCACTGTCTCAAAATCTCTGTCACATATCTCTGTCTTGGCATGTTATTTACATGCCAATTTATGAACAAATTAGTTTTGATAAATTAGCATTTTCATTAACAATTGATTCAAGTCAGAGCCTCAACATATTCTACACTAGAAAACATTTTAAGTGTCTTTGATGCTGATTTTTATTCAGAGATTTATGTGTGATTTTCATTTTGTCATCAGAAATACAGTTTGAGTAGCATTGACTCTGTTTGTGGCTCTTCCAGCCTGAGAGACGCTGGGCTGGATTTGTTGTTTTAAACTGTGAACTAAACATATTTTACTGAGAGAAACGTTTCTGCTGGTTTTACACACATACCCTCCCTGCGTTCGTTGCGCAGACAGCGGACCTTCGGGATCTGAGAGAGCAGCCGGCAGTCTTCCGCTACAGTCACAGAAACAACAGTTACATACGCAGCAGCATCACAGTCTACAGCAGACATCTGCACAGCAGCAGTTACATCATACATCAAGTTAATTACATGACAAGTTACGAATTTATTAAAACAAAATTGTTCATGTAAACACCTAAGGTGTCCTGTACAGCCAACTAGTCATTACAACAAAATAAACCCAACACTAATAATGTGTGATAAAAGAATCTCCATACAATACAGTGTTTAGTCACGCTTACACAGACAAACACAGTCACCTCTGAAAAGGAATAAATGATTCACACAGCCCTCAGAACACCCACATTAACCACTCACAGAAATCAGACCTGTGTTTGTATGCACAGAAATGCTGCTGTGTGTGAAATATATCTGTGTGTTTCAATGTGTTATAGAGAGAGAGAGAGAGAGAGAGAGAGAGAGAGACAGATGGTGTTGGGCTTTGGATCACAGATTACTCTAAGAACAAAAGTCAAGTCTAACAGTAGTATGTCCTCACAGGCAGATTCTCCCGTCTTTGCCAGCTAACACGTGTCTGACCCTCTTATAACAATCATAACATCAACATAACGTCATATTTCATTTTTATATAAAACTATTTTAGGCTTCCAGGGTTAAACATTACATGTAAATAAATGTTCATAACTAGCTGATTAAAACAACAGAACTCTATGCAATCTCCTTATTTACATAAGTAAATGTGTTTACTGGTCTTTATGGTTTATCAGGACACAGATATGTATAATGACAATGTAAACATGGTTTGTGAGGAAACTTCTTGTGTCCTTTAAACCAAATAGTGTAATAAACACACAAAATAATGTTTAAAGTATTTGAATGAAAAAGTGGACAGAAAGTTTAATTGGCTGAATATATAAATAATTACAGTAAAACACATATGCAAGTGTGTGTGTTTGTCTGTGTGTTTAATGAAGTAAAGATTGACTCACGGTCAGAGCTGAAATCATCCACAAGAATAATCTCCTGAATCAGCGGAGCCGGACTCCTCATTAACACACTGAACACAAACATTTAACACAATGAGATCAACACCAACAAAAGCTTCATGTGTGAGCAGAGATACCTGAAAAACACTCAAGATGTTAACTGTGACTATGACAATGAAATTAAAACTGCATCATAATATGCAGTGAGGTGTAAATCTGACTGTGGGAGAGATTTTAACCCATGACACATGCATCAGATCATCAGGAGGCAGTGGGGTTTCCTTCAGACACAGGAATATTCATCACATTATATTCTCATGACAATGTGACACAAAACAACCGACACAATAACCTGCATTTTGACAATAATAAGATATAACAAAAATATTTACAAACTGTTCCTTAATAAAAAACAATGAAGAATACAGATTCATGGCTGGTAAGAAATATTTATAGCCAGTAAATTTATCTTTTTTACACAATATTTGACATTGGCTTGGTTTGCTGACATGGCTTTTAAAACAACAGTTTTCATCCATATAGCCACTGTCAGTGCAACAGACTGTCAGTACAACAGACTGTCAGTGAAACA
>JBAJNP010007146.1:0-23403 GCA_036877545.1 Yasuhikotakia modesta | reverse complement strand
TGTGTGTAGCCCATCCATCCAGCAGAAATGATGGATGATAGGGACCACTGAGACACCAGATATTATTATAGCTAATGAGTCACTTCAAGTGGTCATTACTAAGGTGTGATCAGTCTCTCTCTCCCTCTCTCTGTGTCTCCAGCTGTCTCTCTCTCTTTTCATCTTCCCGTCTCTCTCTCAGACTACAGACAGACAAAATCATTTATATCCAATTCTGGTGTTTCAAAAGACACATTCAAATTCGGGTTCCTCAGAAATCATCTCCTCATAAGTAGCATATCTATCTGCAGGGATTATTAATGCTAAGAAATTTTACCAGAAGTCATTTTTTATGAAATATCTAAACATCTTTACCTGATGATACAAGTTAAAGTGAACTACACCTTTAAAATAAATGCGTTTATAAAACCAATGTACAGTTTGGTTTTATAAACCGAATGTTCTCTCTCAGCTTTAAGCTGTTTTTTCTCATCTGACTTCTTTCAAAGCTGTTGTTTCTGTGTTTCCAGTCAAGGCGTGTTGTTTTCATATCTTAACATCTCTCAACAGGAGGATAAAAACTCAAGTGTTCTCACAAACGCTCGTTCTCATCTCGTACGACCTCTTCTAAGAGTTCCTCTTAGCCAGAATAAGAGGCTTCACTCTTACAACAACAGCGGCTGCTTGCCAACAAACCCTCTCTCTGAAGTGGCATTCATCATTCAGGAAACGCTCTCGCACTTCTGCTTTCTCCATTTATCGAAATAAAGAAGCTCATAAATTTTGGTATGATGTCATGTTATGATGTCATAACCGTTAGCATTAATATGCAAATGGCTACGTGTTTATATTAACACAGATGTTGCTCTCACATCACAGCAATTTACAGAGAAGTTTTGCAAAAAATAAAAGTACAAGAGCAAAATCAAATGTTTTGCCAGTTAAGGTTTTAGAGTTTTTCAGAGAGGCTAGTAATAGCAAGTTAGCTTTGACAGCATAAGATCTCTCTACATAGCCACACCTCCTCCAACACACATGAAGGCATGTGCAAGATTGGATGAAGATAACGTTTACCATTAATTATAGATCTAAACATAAGAAGAGGGAAAATGCTATATGATATAATATGTGGATAACCAATGACAGAAAGTGGTCTCTGTGTAAATGTAGTGTATGTGTTATGTGTACCTGGTGGCCGGCAGTGTGCTAACTCGTGTGAAGAACACAGACGGTTCAAGATCTACCCGGATGCCCAGACTGAGTTCTCTGTAGTATCCCTCCACCTGGCCGGCCCCTCCACTGTACTTAAACGTCAACACCACCTCCAGGGTCTAGACAGACAGACAGACAGACAAAAAGACATTTAATGACTCAAATCCACAGTCATTTATACAGAGTACAGACACAAGCTTTCATGATTAAATCAAACAGAATTACACTGGAGGTGAAGACAAATGACGTTTTACAAAGTCACATTTAACCAGAAAACACAGTTTAAATTAAAAAAAAACACAGTTTAAAGAACATGTTGCCCAATTCTGTTTTGTGTGCATTACAATATAAGAAGTAAAACCGAGGTAAATTGTCATTAAATGTTTCCTAAAATTGTTCCTTCAATTGTACGTCGCTTTGGATAAAAGCGTCTGCTAAATGCATAAATGTAAATGTAAAAACATAGAATTGTGAGTAGGGAAAATATGCAGAGAGTGTGTGTGTGTGTGTGTGTGTGTGAGAGAGAGAGAGAGAGAGAGAGAGACCTTGCCCTTTTTTGCGTCACAAACTTTTCTATTTGTTTGTGTCTCTCGATCTGTAATCAACTGAAAGTGGCGGCGTCATGTAAACATCATTTAAATGGCGTAAGAGCAACAAAAACTCTTTTAACATTCCATCACTGTCATCTTACCAGCCTCACCACAGTAACCTGCTGAACACTCGCCTCGGCAAGCAAATGAAGTATGCAAATGTTACCGGTGTGCAGAACCAATAAAAAGCTGATCTGATATCACCTCACGTACTGTGACCCTTGACTATTAGCATAAACATTAGGTGCTGCACATAACAGCATGTTCTGACCAAGGGAAGAGCCGTCTGACCGGACCGAGTAACCACCGCTGGTTCTGTTTACATGACCTTTAGCGACAGGTAGATCTGAGACCGAACAAAACTCTGCCATGTGAAAACATACAGGGTTGACATATGGGGCATTTATGGAGCACTACACAGTACAAACAGTGTGTGTGTGTGTGTGTGTGTGTGTGTCTGGGCTTTCCTGCAAAGCTCACTAGAGTGTTCCCCATTTACCCTACTGTAGTGTGCAAAACCCTTTTCAATCTGTGCCCTCCAGTGTGTGTGTGTGTGTGTTTCTCCTGAGAGATGCTGTTTCAATCACAGGGAGAGCTAAAGATAGCACAAACCATAAAGAGAGACAAAGAGCCAGAGGGAGAACGAGAGAGAGAGAGAGAGAGAGAGAGAGAGAGAGAGAGATGTGCTGACACACACAGTGAGTTTAGAAACCTGTGATCTGATCTACTAAAGAAAATCCACAGCAAATGAATGAATGAACAACAAAATAAAAGAATGAATGAATTGAATGAATAAATGAACATGAATGAACAAACGAGTGCATGAATGAATGACAAATGCAGGAATTAAGAAAAATGAATGAACAAATAAATAAATGAAAATAAAAATTAAATGCATGAATGAACAAATACATTACATTACAGAATAAAAAATAATGCACAAACAACAAACAAACAAACGAGTGAGTGAACAAATGAATGAATGTTGACCTTAGTGAATGTAGATTTTGGTGAATAAATGAATTGAGCTCTTACAGTATGGCGTGTGCGATCTTCAGAGCAGAACCTTTAGACCTTCAGAATGAAATGCATGAGTTTTTAAGATCTCCTGTGAAGATCACCGCTGCAGAAACATCTCAAACCTCCTAAATCATGCCCCGCTGCTGACGCTACTATACGCCTCTGAATTATGTGCCAGAAGAAACTCCTAACTTCACAACGACCCTTCAAGATAAACTCAGACATCCTCTAACCCTCCTAACAGCTCCATTTCTGTCCTGACCGTTATTAAAGACTGAGTTTAACAGCTTACAAGAGCGCAATGTGAAATCCAATATACTTCATAAAGAATTCTGACATTTTCATTTACATCATTATTGTAAACGACACTTCTAAAGCATCAGTGCTGTACAGCGGTACGGCGCGAGAGATCGCTCTTTAACGCTTTAGCAATATTGTACTTCAACAGTCACGCCAATAAAGCGTCACTGAACTGAAACTGAACTAAATTGAGATGGATAGAAATAGAGAAATAATGAGAAAAGAGAGTTTGAGTTAATAGACTGTGTCTGAAAGCAATAAGTGGGGTAGATATAGTCGAGTCCTCAGACGGAAACTCATAGACCAATAATGGAGCGTCTGAATGACAAGCGATTTCTCAAAAATGCAAACTCGAATCTGATTGGCTGATAGGTGCTGATGTCAGTTTAATGGGTCAGTTTTCAATCCAGCAGCTTCCTCCTGACTGAGTGAGCAGTTCTCAGCTAGAATCATCATTAGCTTTCATGTGTAAGTGATTTTATGCCCCTAACGGATGAGTCTGGTTCTCTTAAACCTAGAGAACGGAACAGCAGGAGAAAACAGCAGAACTGAAGAACAGTGAGAGAACAACAAACATCTACAGAACTTCAGAAGACAATCGATTCAGTAATGAACTAGAAGGGGCGCCATCTTTCCTACTGTCACTCTAAAATACCTGCGAGAAAGAGAGAGAGAGAGAGAGACTGAAAGGATGCAAGTAACACAATAAGAAGGATGTGGGTTGGGTGGTCTTTAATTTAAAATACTGAGGGTTCAACAAAACAACTACTAGGATTGAGGAAGATTTGCTTCCACACACACACACACACACCGCATGGCCTATGATGTGATGAATGTAATGTTGTGCACAGATTCTGACGCTCTGACAGTGGAGAAACCAGCTGTACCCCTGCACACGGATGGCTGAGCGTGTGTGTGTGTGTGTGTGTGAGAGAGAGAGAGGCAGCATATGGAAATATGTTTGGTCTGGTTGGCCAGATTACACACATGAACTGAGATGCACACAGCACAACGATTTCTGTAAAGCATGCCTAAGCTTTGCGATAACACACGCACAACATACACACACGCACACATACACACGCAACCCCAAGATTTGACTCTTAAAACATTCAGAACCACTCAACATCAATTTACTATATTTGGAAGGCCATTTACAAAACTCTGCACACAAACACACACACAAACACTCACAAAGTGGTCATTATAAATGAACCTGGAAACAGCAGAAATGTACAGTTTGTTCTCATTCAGACAGTCAGGTACTCTTATAAACACTGGAAACGCTCACCGGTTGCTAAGATACAATTGTTTCCTTTGCTCCACTTTAGGAGCTAAAAGTTGCAACGACGGTTTACACAAACACACACAACTTTAGCCGGGTGTGTCTGCATTTCCAACACACACACAAACCTCACACAACTATTCTGGATTCGTGCCGCCCTCCAGCACCGTGGCGCGTTGCATGCGTTTCCATGGCGACCCAGATGGCTGGTGCTGGGACCGTCTCGGCGGAGTTTGGTTGCATTTATTTTCAAACGTGCTGTTTTTAGTTTTCGTTTAACATCCGTCTTAATTTATTTCTTACCCCTGAGGCCGACTTTTAAAATTAGTCATAATTTTTGCTGCAGAAACAGCCATGATTCATTTTCTTTCGCTCCAACACACAGAAATAAACTGTCTGTTTTTTGACACCTTTGCCTGGATTGCCGATTTGAAAACTGTTTTCTTGTGCGATTGAGAGGAAAGAGTAAAGAACGCTGTTGAATAACTTTACACTATGAGTGACAACCACACAAACTGATGAACCTAATGGCTGCACGACGGCCTGTAATTTAGCTGTCTGTCCTCACAAAAGAGCTGAACGCACGAAAAATAATTCAATGAAAATATAACAATGGCCAGTTACATTAGGAAGTCTTAAAGTTACAGCAGTAAAAAGAAAAATGACACACACACACACACACACACACACACACACTAGTTCTGTCACCTCACAAGAAAAACAAAAAACTTGCTTTCCCCAATACACATCTGTAGAAAAACTACAATGCTTTAGTTAAAGAGGTCTGTTGTAAAAAACAAACAGTAAATAGAAACTTCACGATTGTAAAATACAGTAAAATGTAACTTTAGAAGCGTATTGGTTTCATTTTGCCTTGTACTGCTCCTCTCGCATCTGTCCAGCCCAGATGAACATGATTCACCGTTACAGTGTCAGTACTGCAGAGAGCAGAGGGGCAGCTGGGGCATTAGAGAGTTTAAAGGGGCAGGACTGGGGGGCAGTTAAAGTGGGAAGAAACGAGAGAGAGAAAGAGAGAGAACAGATTCATATCAGCAGCTGGAGTTCTGCCCGTGTGTGCGTGTGTGTGTGTCCAGCAGCTCATCTCTGTGATGATGTATGGCAGCTATTCCGCAGCTCTGACTACTGTGTAAGCACTTTTAGGAGCCAAATACACACACACTCGCAGACACACACACACACTCGCACACACACACACTCGCAGACACACACACTCGCAGACACACTGACGCACACACACTTAGAGAAGAGTGTGCAACAGTATAGAATACATTACATCCTTCTATCAATAAGACCAAAAATAACAGGAAAGTGTGTGTGTTTCCATTATTTCAGCATTATTAAAAACAAAATCCATCCTGGACTTGTGATGAAAAATAAGCTTTACAAAACAATGAGAGCTGACATAAGTTTCAGAGCTTAGCAACTGTGTCTGTGTAGAGGTTTGAAAATAATCTCTAAATTACCAAAGATATTTTCCTTGTATATTTTACATTTTCACAAGTGTGGCTGCCTTTTCCCAAACAGTTTTCGGGCCGTGTTGCATCCGGCCGGTACTCACGCTAGCACAGCTGTTTACGCAGAAACTGTCCTGCCAGGGACGTTTTTCCCTCTTCAATAATCAGAAGAAATCCTTCAATCAGATCTGTGAGCGCACAGCCTCTTTAACACCCAACATGTCCCTGAATCCCTGTTTTATAGACAAACATCATTATCAACGACTGAACCAAAGCTGACAGCTGAGAGCCATCATCATTCTACTAATGACCTTTCTACTTCTCTGTCTCCTATAATGGACTCCCTGAAGTAATTTAACAAGAGGACGGGATCGTCTGAATCAGCTGTAGATCTCTGTAATCTGTGTCATCTGATTAAACACATATCATATGTGTGTGGACAGACTATGGATTCAAACACACAAGCTCACAAAAGCATGTTGAACAACAAACAGCTTAATTTGAGAGTTTTAACTCCTGCAGGATCTATTATGGAGCAGAACACAGAGTCACACACATGCACACACATTCACACACATAAACACACACACCCATTCACACACAGCAGCTGTCGCAGGTCAGAACTGACAGAACATTCAATACAGCCGCAAATCAAGTCATTAATCTACTGCACTGAACTCAGATCAGTGCTGCTACCCTCTTCCTCCTCCTGAAGAGCATTCAGAGAATTATTAAAATGCTTTTTCACCGTCTGG
Source organism: Yasuhikotakia modesta (assembly GCA_036877545.1). Classification (NCBI taxonomy): domain Eukaryota; kingdom Metazoa; phylum Chordata; class Actinopteri; order Cypriniformes; family Botiidae; genus Yasuhikotakia; species Yasuhikotakia modesta. The sequence continues at coordinate 16,787 of JBAJNP010007146.1, read as the reverse complement.
CCGCAGGAACGTTCATTTCCTGTGACAAACTGCCTCGTGTTCTTTAATGGTCCACTGAACATCTACAAACCAAGAGAGGAAAGAAAATAATCCAGGCATGGAGATCAATGAGAGAGAAAGAGAGTTTTCACTCGAACACTTTTGCTGGCATCAGGATTTGATTCATTTAAAAGCTGTTTTCGAGATGAGGTTACACAACAAACCAGACTCGCACCTAATTTCATTTATTTATAACAAAGTCTCCACAGAAACTGCCTTTCACGAATGTAAAATGTGCATTTGTGTTCTCTGTATGTTAAATCGACGTGTTTTCTGACAAACAAATGTATCGCAAAAATAATGTTTTTTCTCAAACGCACCTCGGTTTTACAGCAGCCGGGAAAACAGGCAGAAAAACAAACACCGCTGATGTAGTCAGAAGTTGAGAAGGCAGAGTCCTCAAACAAACAGCAGAGAGTTTACACACACTCACCGCAAATATTAAACCCAGACAGAGGTGCTTTAACCTCAAACAAATGACACACCTTTAACTCCTGCTTCAGCAAAAAGGCCTCAAAAAACAAAAAGCCAAAAAGCTTTTCACCTTTGGCGCGTTTACCTCCTAGCTACAGTTTAGCTCACCCTCTCATTGGCTAATGACACAAACGTACCGATTCTGAGCCAAACACTGCAGAGAAAACAGAGCTGAATAAAGGCTACAATCAATGCTGAGTTCAGCCCAAACAACCAAAGCGAGTGTGAAAAGAGTTTTGACAGAGTAAACAAAATCTCTCACACCACCTCCTAACATGACACGACAAACCCAAGTGACAATCACACACAAACACACACATATCAGACCCTAACTGTCTCTCCAACAACCCCAATCTTTCTTCATATCAGGTTGTCAAAGCAGCAGAGCGCGAGTCTGAGGAGAAACACGCTTCACTCTGGAAGAAAGGAGAAGAGAAGATTGAGAACCGAGCTGGAGTCATCTCCACGTGTCAGCCGTGTGGAGAGACGGACACGCTGAGAGCAGACGCGCGTCTCAGTGAGTGGACGTGGTGATAGGGGTTAGAGGAGGGAGGTGAGTGAAGGCACTTCCTGTTGTGCAGTCTCAGCTGAACACCGTCACCTGCAGCTGAGGTGATTATCTTCACTCCTCCAGAAGCAACCGTCCAGAGGAGTCACAGGATTATGGGATATATCCCGAAGCACCTACCTGACCCCTCTCTCTCTCTCTCTCTCTCTCTCACTCACTCACTCACCCCCACTCTCTTCCTCTCTCACTCTCTCTCTCCCTCCCTCACTCAGTCACTCACTCACTCACTCACTCACTCTATATATAGCTGCTGTTTCTCATTTTGATTTGTTCTTTACAAAATTTTTGCCACAGTCTGAATTTAAACATATGTGCAGAGCTTTCTGAATTAATCTGAATGTATCTTCCTGAATTAAATTTATATCATCTTTATGTGTCTCTTTATGTGAATCAGCTGTTTGTGAGTTGTAATGGCAGGACTATCAAACTATCTCTATGGCAAAGGACCCTCATAAACTCTGTGTAAACCCTGTGTACAAACAGTGCCGAGCAAATGAGCTCACATTGACATTCTGAGACTTCAAATCCAATTATACCTAGAAACAGAAAACTGTTCAATTTAAAACAAAGAATATTGAAACAACAACAGTGTACAATTTTTAAACCAAAAAAGCTATATTTTGTATTTATATTAAATTTATCAGAAAAATGCTAAATAATAAACTCATTTTCACCAATACACTTTTTGACTTCACTGTATACATACATCAATACTGTACAATGCAAAAAATGTATTTTATCTCTGTCCCATACAAATAACAATCCCTTACAAAAATTAGAAAAGACACCCAGTTCACACTGCAGTACCATGGAACACACACACACACACACACACCAGCACCATGGACAGAAGTATTCGTGCATACGTCAGTGCAGGGAGAGTTCAGCACCATGGACAGAGACACCTGCGCGCAAACACAGTCATTCACATTCAGAGCATCTCAGATGAATCTGTGGAGTCAGTGTAATAATAATGTGCCTTATGTAGAAGATCAGGCAGAAGATCAGGTGCTACAGATCTTCTGAGGCCTTCATACTCTCCACAAAGCCCAACATCAAACCTGTCTCAGAGTCTTTAGACTCTAGACCTCTCATTCACAAGATAATATTCTTGCTCAAAAAATGCAGTTTTAGGTTTGTATTAATACTGAAGACCTGTGATTCATTCTTGAGCATCCATAATTTTCTATTTCTCACTTAAAGATAAATGCTGTGGAGTCGCAGCGACGTCAGATGTGAAACCTCAACCGCTATCAGGTGCATGAGAAGCTATCAGAAACCAAGAGATTTGAAATGTGAGATTTTTAAAGCTGCATGGAAAAGATGCAATTCACACCCGTGTGTTGCATTGTGTATTTGTGTGACATACAGAAGACAGAAAGCCCCACAGGAGTGTGTAATGCAGCGTGTGTGTGTGTGTGGCTCAGGAACAGAACTCACCTTAACATGATTGTATTCGTTCTTGCTGCCGTCAGCACCCACTGGTTTATTTTCAGAGCGAGGTTTGAGGACCTGTCGCAGCGGACTGGAGACCGGCAGACCTGTTACACTGATACCATCTGAAACCACACACACAAACACACAGCAGATGAGAGGAGGCTGGAGAGGAAAGAGTAAAGATCACTATCTTGTATGAATTATATGTGCAGAGGAAATAATCTACACCCATGATTCTTCATATTCAGGGCGAGTGTATTAGGAGCCCATGTAGCTGTGACATCACTCAACTCTTTGCTTTTTATTGCATCGTTTCCATCCGTCCCGTTTATCTCCGGCTGCATCTGTTTGTTCAGCATTTAATGCTGGAAATAACGTTCCCGTTTGAAGAACGGTGAGGCGGGAAACTTCATAATAAATAAAACTTTCTGCGATTGCTCTTATTTTTAAGCACATAAAAGTGACAGCAGAAATTACAGACTCCCTCGTTCTTTCAGAGAAACGCAGGGGCTATATTTAGTAACAGTTATATGACCGATGATACTTTCATCAAAACAAACGTAAACCGTCGTGGCGGCCGGAACAATCCGCAAGCCGGCAAGAATATAAACACAGAAACAGATCGGCTGCACAGATCTTCACAACAGAGTTATGGATTATTATATTAGCACAAATAAATACCAAATAACTACCAATTTTTTGCTTTTTCACCAAGAGAACAGACCATGTTGCATTTGGTATTTTTAACTATTTCTAAATTGTACATTTTATTTGCAATAAACTAAATCTTAAATGTTACTGGCAACAATGGATGTTTGGTAAGTGCTTCCTCTGACTGAAAAGCAAATGCACTTATATAATTATACATTGAGTGATATATAAATGGCCTTTTCACCTTTAATTTCACTGTTCTTTGTGCTGTAATTTCACTTAAATCTTTCCTCTTTTTAACACTATCAGCTGTACTTGACCTCACATAAGCAGATCTGTCGTTTGTACCTGTTTTATCAGGACTCAACAGAAATAAAATAAGAGCTAACAGCTCGGAATCCGCAGACATGGAGGCTGTATTTTCAGATAAAATGTGCCATCGCTCTAATTGAAGGTGTTTCTGTAGCGTTGACATTTCTGGTTTCAAACTGCTTCCAGTCTGTCTGTGCAAGAATAATGAGGGTAAATTACAGCTTTGCCGGGCGCAGATTCTCTCCAAACCAGACGTTCTAGTGCACATGAATTCTGACATTCAGGAAGAGGAAAAGACGTCAGGTGAAAAATTGCATGTACAAAAAAAACATTGCGTCTCTATTCACACGGTAAGAAGGTCTCTGCTGAAAGCAAAGTCACGTTTAAATGTTTAAACTTCTTTAAATTCCACCTCAGATCTGCTGGGTAAAAACCTGCAGTCTGAGAGCATTGAGACTGCTGCGCTCTGACCTTCAGATGGTGTTTTTGTTCCAGCGGGTTCTGAAACAGAAGGTGAGCGAGTTTAAACACAGAAAACTTACAGCCCTCATTACGAGTCCCAGGCCTCTGAAATGACATCACTCCCCTTCAAGTGTGTCTGACACGATATGGCGTAATGTCTCCTATTAACTTTACAGACGCCCGGACACCGGGTCAGAGGAGGAGGGCGGACCAAAGACAGTGACATAGATCAGACGAGGGTGGAGCTAAGGCTCTAACAAAAGCACAGGAGACAAAAAGAAGGCGGAGTTGAGAGAAAAACGGGAGGTTAAAGGAGGGGAACGTTGCCTATAGTGGTCTTGTAGAGGCTGTGGGTTCAATTCTCAGAAACACACGCACATATACACAAACACACACACAGAATGCATTTGGATAAATGCATCTGCTGAGTGCATAAATGTAAACATAAATACTTAAATAAATAACATAATCATAAATAAATGACATCAGTGAGACCACATAACACAAACAGGTTCTAATAGTTCTCAGAGAAGCTAATGTTAACATTTAATAAAAGCAGAGTCAACACCCACCAACACTTTAAATCATAAGCCTCCGCGAGGTTTATAACAGAAACAAATAAACAGAGGAGATGGACTCATTATCAGGTCAGCCACTCCACCTAATAAACACTCCCGTCGCATGTTTTACCCTAAACACAGACAAACCGCATTTAATTTCTCACTTAAGTGCAATCACAGCAGCGCAGCAGGATGAGTCGCACAAATGCAGCCCGACCGATTACCAGATGTTACCCGACAGTGCAAGAGAGTTCACCCCATGTAAATGTTTACCGCCAGCCGCTCCCAGCAGGACAGTCGCCCCCACCACGGCCGCGCGCTTTAACAGAGACCCTCTTTTATTATGCTGTTCTTGTCCTGACATTTTAACATTCAGGCACTAATGTGTTTAGTCTGACTGTCTGGTTCTCGCGCTCTGATGGAGACGCGATTTATAGAGGACGGCCGGATGAAGCAAACGCTCAAACTCTCGTACCCCCGAACTCAACGGCCCACCCCCCACCCGAGAGACTCACGGGGCATTGCATCACAGTGATGACATCACCAACCTCAGTCTGAGATGTGTTGACTGTACAGACAGAGACAGGCACACAATGACTGAGAGAGAGAGAGAGAGAGGGAGGACAGAAAATGGTCTTTTAAAAGTAGACAATCGAACCTCAGAAATGTGTTATAAATCTGTTTCAGTCCTTAATTCAAAAAATATATTTTATTTACCTTTAAGCAAAACGAAGCAATGAAACAAAAACAAATTCTCATTCATTTTAAGGTCATTGCGATTTTTTTTATATTGTGACATTTTACATTATGTAAAACTTTAAGAAACACATTAAAGAGAGATACACATTAATCTCTATACACACTGTATAAAGATTAATAATCATTTAACATTATAAATACAAATAATCAGGCACACCCTTAAATGCTATGAAAATGTCACAATATAAATTACACCATTTTTTCCCACAGATTTTCTTTCTGCAGAGGAAAAAAAGCATCACGCTTTTTTAAAGGTAATGCTCTTATTTTCAGTTGATTTCAGGTGAATGTTGGGACGTTGATTCACAAGATTCACCTGCAAACAGACAAATTTACAGAAAGCAAAGGCTACAGTGACCCTGACATTATGTAAGCGTTTGTTTCTGTGCTTTGTCCTGAGTAAGAACAATAACTCTGTAACGCATTCTAATCTCTTATCACAGATCCAGCCAATCCGCATTAAGCAGCTGTGTTTGAGGTCATCTAGTTATCTAGTTATCTAGTTATCTAGCCGGTAAAGAAAACAAACAAGATTAAACTCACCGGCCAAATTAGATGAAAACTGACAACCAAGACAAAGAAACAGACGTAGAGATGCAGCCTCATAATGAATTGGTTACACAGACAGATCAGTTACAGTAAACATTACCAGTCAATGAACCACTCAGCTTTTGGCCTTTGTGATGTTAAAACGGCCAATACAGAAAACTGTCCAACTGGCAGATAAACAAAAGCATATCACATTCAAAACACACAAGCCATCTTCTAAAAAACAACCAACAATTTGTCACTGTTTTTGTAAAATTAGAGTAAATAGTTTCTTAGTTTAGGCATGTCTATTTTTTCATTCCAGAAATGACACATCACTTCTGAAGTATTCACACCGCTGAAGCAAACTGCTAAAGACATTTGTAATACAAAAAAAGTGTCTACCAAATTTTAGGCTAAGCTTATCAGTTATCTAGCGGCTGATAACAGCACTTCAAAACGCTATCAGACAGCGGTAAGCCAAAACACAAACTTCATTAAAGATCGCAGAACTTTATTAAAAACCACATTAATCTCAGACACAACTACAGCAGACGCTTGATGCCGTGATTCCTAAAGTAATTTCCTGCTAAGCGTGTGACGCCCAGATCAGCGTGACGCTGGTTATGACATCACAACAGGGAAAATGCTGAGGAGCCAATCAGAGGCTTCGAAATATCAAACACCAGTTCACCGCGGCATAATCTTACAGCGAACGCTTAATAGTTAATAATGACTTATTTTCATCTTTTCTTAATCATTTCCACAACGAACAACCAAGATAAAAAAACAACGGCGTCAAATGTCTGTTAATATTAGCATTGAAAACAGCCATAATGCATTAGCAACCGCGATACCATCAGCAATGTTTACAACTCACTGCCCTCACGCAGCAGTAATAGGAAAGGATTTAAGCTGTCTTATCTGCCTAATTCAGAGAAATTATTACCTCAACAATAATTAAAACATTTCACATTCTCAAAGGAGACAACACAGCGAGGAGAGAGAGAAAGAGAGAGAGGCCTGTATTTTTCCACCTGAAACACACTCACACTCTCTCACTGCAGTCTGCTGCTCCTGTGTTTCGGTAAAACTAGCATGCTTACAAACAGAGCGAGAAATAAACCTCAGGATACTTAACCAAGCGCTCAGCTACGTCTCATCAAACGTATTAACTTTCTATGTATTAAATTTCTATGAAAAAAAACACACCATTACTCAACTGAAGAAAAAATCTTGAGGTCCCCAACTCTTAAATCTGAGCATCATTTGAGACACTGTTGAGATCTCAAATGAAACTTTGCAGAGGCCTGTGAGATGCAAATACTTCAACATTTTAAAAGCAGCAAACTTGAATGAATATTTCACAAAGCTCTAATACAGAAACACTATAAAAGCAACTTAAAAGACTTTGTCTGGCGTTAGAAGTTTTAGAATACAGAAGTAAGTAATATAGACTCTGTTATGGTGTTTTCTGTCCATTTTGGATGTATTTGCATGAAAAAAGCTGCTTTGAAGAACAGAGTTTTTTAAAGCACCAATGGACTGCTCAGTTTTCTTGTCCTGTCATTTTAGTTTTAAATACCCAATAGTCAGTAGTTAACACCAAAGCCATCAACACGATTGGCTACTTGCAACTGCAGTCAGGCGGTATTGGGGAGGGGCTTATTGTAGACAGCATCTGATTGGACAAAAGTGTAACAGACTCATAACAGAATGTAACAGAATGGTTTTGCTTCATATGGAGGAAAGAGATTTTAAATGCATATAACTGGTAAAAACTGATCAATTCTCAGTCAGCTAACATTACCACAAAGCTAACACACATTAACCAAATCCTGTTTTTAATGACGACATTGTTAGAAAATCTCTGAAAATAACACCACCATAAATGATTGGAATGATACAGGGATAAATAATTGCATAAATTTACATTTTTAGTGAACTATTCTTTAATTAAAAGTGTGTAATTGGCTGCCATCCTGCGTGTCTGGGAGAAATATTTGACATTTTGCTGGTGATTTTTCAGGTATTTTCAGTTCATATGAGAGGTACATGAATGGAGAGGCCAGACAGAAGACAGGAGGTTTGAAAACGATACAGACTGAAGAGGAAAGAATTTTAAATCAAGAGAGGAAGGAGAGAAAGGCAGAGAGATATTGTACAGAGAGGACCTCTGGTCTGTCTTGGATTTGTAATGAGATGGGTCCGTGTGCTTTAAAAGTACAGAAACCACTTCAGATCACCTGTCTTCCATCAGATCTCAACCATGAGGCGACAGAGCGAATGTTTCCTCTCTATCAGAGGCAATCAAACTCTGCTTTAGTACAGAGCGTTGATTTGAAGACTCTGAACCCGATCACAAATCCAAAAGAACAAACCACAAAATACTTCAATGATGTTGTTTGGTGCTGGATCTCACCATCATTCAGGTCGTGCAGCAGGTTCTCCTGACCGGAAAAGTCCAGTTTGGCTTGAATCTTCACAGGGATGGTGATGGACTGACCCGAGTTCAGCGGCAGGCGAGAGAGAGCTTCCTGCATTTCCCAGCTCAAGAACTCCCCATACAGCTTCTCTGAAACCCAAAACACAAGAGGACAGTAGTTTGAGAGGTCTGAAGCAGAGATATGCAGTCGTGTTTCTACATTAACCATGTCCGGTGTTTACATCCAACCCTAAATAACAAACAAGACTTAGGACTTCTTAAAAATGACAGGCAGGTGTGTTAGTAGTAAACTCTGGGGCTGGATCTGAATTCTCTGGCTTGAACTCTACAGTGTGAACAAAAACTTTCAAGTCCAAATTTTAAGCATAAGCCCAAATTACTTTTTTATTTATGTTGATGTTCAGCTGCCATTTAGTTTTCTGGATACAGAAACAAAACAGACGCACAAACCTTTCCTTTCTCTCTCTCTCTCTCTCTCTCTCTCTGTGTTTATCTGTGTCCTGGTGTGTTCAGGAGACACATGTAAGACCTGTTCAAAGCTTCATTCAGATACTAAAAGCTCTCAAAGCTCTCAGGATGAATAATACAGATACCACATAACAGTCAAATGTCTGCTGTACAAACAGCGCAGAGTTCAGCTCACTTTTAAAGCTTCTGCGTTCGCAACAAAATGTCATTATTCTTCATTTTTATTCATTTCATTAAAATCAGCAAACACAAGACATTCTTCATCATTTTGTCACAATCTAATTTAGCAAATAAAACTAAAGCACAGTCTCAGATCGAATTAGCATGTTTCTATTACAAACGTTGGCAAAACATTCTCACCCACTTCCTGTAAACTCTGACTTCAGGAAATTGCATAAAATCGACCAATCAAATTGTAGGTTGCCATTGTTAGAAATATTTTTCTGTTATGAATGCAATATGCGCCTCTAAAATAGTCCCATTAATAAATCCTAATGTCATTGTGGCATTCCCTGCAAATCCACAGATTAAACGACTCATTTCCCTCACTGTTTTTGCTATTAAAGGCAGAGTAAGTGTTTTTGTTATGCTGGCGGAAAATCTCTTCCTGTCCTGATGGCATCACTAAAAATATATTCAAAAAAATATAAACCAATAAAATCATATTTATACATTTATATACAGGACCATAAATTGCTCGTCCAATTATTGCCTTTGGTCCAATTACAATGATAGGACATCCTACTCTGTCACACTATGCTTAGAGGGGGCGTGGCTTCGACACTTGTGCTTTCAAAGCTAGCTTGCTATTGCTAACCATTCTAAAAATTGCTTACCATACCTTTGCAGGAGCTGACAAACCCATCACTTTAATTTAGCTGCAGATACACACTGACAAGTGCAGGAAGCTCTTTAGAAATAAATCTGGACAGAATCCATGTTGCTGTATCAACGGTTTTAGCATTTTAATTCTCAGCGCTGGGGAAGCATCGCAGCTGTCTGCCTGGACCCTGAACGTCTCAGAACAACATGGGTGGAAAAAACAACCCAGACAGATGTTAAACTCTGATTCACAACAACACGCTCCCGGGCCTGCAGGCCTGCATCCGGGAGGGATTCTTACTGGCATCGGTCCTGAACGGATCAGGACAGCAGACTAGATCTGCCAACAGTACAATCTGTTATTGGAGACTGGAGATCTCAAACCATGAGTTTAATCTCCCAGATCTATGGTGTCTCATTTCTGGCATGTAGCCTAATGCCAAAGAGAACACGAGCAATTAGCATGTGGTATAATGAGATTGCAAAGCAGGGGGGAAGAATTTCTGTAATGCATAACGAAAATAAGAAAAATAATTTTTTTTGCTGCATAAAAAAATTTATGCAGCAACACTTCCTGTAGCTCAACTGGTGGAGCACTGCGATAGTTTGTGGGTTCCAATCTCAGTAAACACACAAACTGGTAAACTGTGTTCATTCCTTGCACTGTAATGCATTTCAAGCGTAATACAAATACAAATTATCATCGTAATACATCGAAATATCATTGTAATACAAATGATATTTCATAATTTTATCCTATTGTAATATATTTTCAGTGTCAGATTCAAGCAAACAGACGTCTGATATTTATTATACGAATGTGACAAAGACTTTTTAAACTGAACATGTGTGTGTTTTACTTTGTTTTATACATTCATTCAAATCAAACTTTTTTTATCACTTAAAAAGTTCTTCTAACTAAGCTTCAGTGTGGGCCAGACTTTAAACCAAACGCTTCCTGTCTGTCTACATGAGAATCATTTTCTTACAGGCTACAGCCTGAAAAGTCAGTTTTGTACAGTTTGATGATACAAAACTCAAACCCAAAAGTACAGAAATCTCCACAGATTTGTTGGGGACACAAATATTTTAAAATACATAATTCTGTTTGGGCGTAAACCGTGAAAACAGCCCGTACTGTACCTGAGTTTGGTTTACATACAGCCGAGCAGTGACCATAATTCAACTGCTTGATATCCTGTTGCTAAGAGACAAAGAGTTGCCGATAGCTGTGATTTCCACTGTCTTGTGTTAAACTGAGGTGACACTGAAAGCAGGAACAAACATTTCTACATTTTAAATTATTTTGTTATATTTCTGAGGCCAAAAATGTAGAGCCAAGACAACTGTGAATGATTTTGTTTTTGCAGGTATAAATATATACAGATTTGTGAATTAAAGGAGTGAATTTATAGTTTCTCAAACCCACTCATTTCAAACAAAACAAGATCAAATCTGTTTCCATTTGAACTTTCTGTAAAACAAAGAGACAGACACAGACCGATACAGAAGTTAGACACAGACTGAAACAGCCATTAGACAGACAGAGAGACACGGACAGACAGAAAACTAAATATAAAAAACTTTTGTCCACCAACAGCCCTCCAACCAAACTACAGTTTTATAACCACATTAATCTAAGAACACAGAGAGGCATCAATATCTCTGTTAATGAGTTAGAGTGAAACATTTACAGAGTCAGTGTCCCTGCAGGAGTTACAGACACTAAAGAAATGCACAACAACGCTGAGCTCTATTTTAGAAATTATTAAAAAGCTTCTTTATTGTCAAAATGCTGAACTCACGTGTCATGAAATATGGTTTGCTCCAAAAGTCCTGAAATCACAGCGTACTACAGAGAAAACAGAGAATATGCACAACAACGACAGCGGCACTGATAACACACGACAGAGCAAAAACCATAAACACAGAAGATGATAACAATCCGCCCTAAGAAAAGCATTATTACCCACAATTCCTTTGTTTCTAACACACTGCCTGTATTTTAAACCTGTTCTAGAATGATTATGATATCTTTTATTCTTATAGAAAACATACTGTACTGTATACACAGTACCGTATAACATACTGTATTATACACAGTCCTGTGCTATACAACACAGCAACAGTGTAGTGTGTAAGGATGCTATTTAGAACACAGCCCACATTTCTGACTGTACCGCTGGTGGAAAACTGTGCTCACAAGATTCAGTCGCATCCAAACACAATCCTCCTGTCTCACTACAATTATAAACAATAAAGCAGATCTTTTACTGTCCTGTTAAGTCCTGCTGTTGCTGTACAGACTGCATGTTTTACGGCATCCGTCCTGTCTGCAGCACAAGAAACACAAGCACAAAGTTCAGGCCAAAGTTAAATGCTTAAGGTATAAAGATAGATAAAAATAGTGATTCCTTAATAAACAATATTAATTAGATTTTATGGCCTTTGGATATAAAAAGGTTACTTTGCCCGAATCGGGCCGTATGTCACCACACAGACATGTCAGTGTCAACAGAGACATCCTGTGATCTGACATCCATCAATCAGAAAGCAGATATCAAACAGAGCATGTTGTCAGGTCATAAATTATACATCTGTGTCAAAAAAATATAAAACAAAAACACGCAGCAGAACAACGCAAATCATCTGCAGTCAGTGACACAGGTGTGAGAGAGAGAGAGAGAGAGAGAGAGAGAGGAGTCATTTCCATATGCTGAGTGATGAATTGTTGGTGTGTACAGACAGAGATGAAGGACCACAGGGCTCTGGTCAGAGAGCTGTCGCAGATGCCCTCTGTTGGCCACAGATGAAACTGCAGCGTGTGTTTGTACACAGATGTCTCATCAGCGCTCTCTCTGCTCATCTTTAATTCATTGTTTGCTTGTGTCGGCTACAGCAGACCCGGCAAAATAACCACTGTGTGTGTGTGTGTGTGTGTTATTGAGGGGCTACAGTCAACACACTAATCTAAACTCAGTGCCTGTGATCTAAACTCAGTGCCTCTGTGTGTGTGTGTGTGTGTGTGTGCGTGTGTTATTTGTGTTTGTGTGTTACTGAGGGGCTGCAGTAAACACACTGATCTAAACTCAGTGCCTTTGTGTGTGTGTCTGTTTTGGAGTTCATGGTGACCTTGGTTGCTCCTTGTGAACTTCCATCCTTTACTTAAGACATGATGCCATCTGCTCCTCCTGCATCCATCACTGGCTCTCATCCAGAACTGCCCACATCCTTCCACAAACCTCAGTCAATCCTCTCCCTCCCGGAGCCTCTAACCGTCTCTGACTCCTCCACAACATTTCCCAGAATTCCACAAAAACTCTTTCAGAAACACCTCAGAGTTTCTCCAGCCGGCGCCGCTGGGACTGACTACAGCTTCAGAAACCGTCACTCTCAATTCTCAAATGATTTTGGTGGAAATAAACAGGAAATGGTGAAATCATTTTCACCTCCTAACAAAAACGTGATGCTTATTCGGGCATTAGTTCAATCTTTTTTTTTTAATTACACAATTAAAAATCCAAAAGCTGCCATAACACTATGAACGTCAACATTTATACAAATTCTATTAGTAAAAATAACCTTTTTCCATCATAAATACTCCGTTCTGTACCTTCTGTACCTCAGTTATCAACAGCTAGCCTTGCTCTTCAGAGTTCAGAGGTCACACGCAACTGACAAATGTCACTTCCTCTACAGCAAAAGATGAAAATAAAATCAAGGTTCCTCCATATTTATGGCTCGTGTTCAGCAGAGCCTGAAAATCACACACAGCACAATAACAATAAGACCAGTAAGAGCTTTTTACCCTAATGGGGACTTTGTTCTTGAGTATTACTGCACTGCCGGGTAATTAGGGGACCTAATTAGACCATCCACTCCTACATGCTGCTTCAACCCCCGAAGGCAGCGTGTGCATCTCATGGTAGGGTTATTACCAGAAAAAGTCTGCACATGGCTGGAGAGCTCACATGACACTCCCAAAGCTCTTCTGAAACATCTCGGTGTCTTTCAGAAGACTCCAGGGCTTTCAAAGAGCCTGACACAGTTTCTGGAGTGCGTTCTGGAAGTTCTACCAAAAATTGATAGTTTGCTCACCCTCACACCGTTCCAAACCCGCAGGCCTTCCCTTCTTTGGTGTAAAACAAACCTGGTGTGGCACATCTTTAGGTGGTCAGTCAAAGCCCCTGTTCACTGTATTTTATCACTGTACAGAAAACAGATTTTTATTCATGAAAAAAAACGATAAAGCTCAGAGCTGGTTAGAAGATCGCCGGTTTTATACATCAAGGAATCAGACAAGAGTCTCGCCGTTCATCAAGAAGAATCAATAAGAAACCAATAAATAATGATTCTAGAACTCCAAAGTCAAGATTTTCAAAGTTCTCCAACTGTCTGGACAGCAGAAGTCTTTAAAATAGCTGAAGCATCTACAAATGTGATTTAATTAGGAGCGCTGGCAGGACTGAAGGGGCATGCAGTAATCTTCTGCCCAAACAGAGCTGGCAGCCCATCTACTGTCTTCATAATGACCAAGCACTTCTGCAGAGGAACTGAACGCAGAGCAGAAGAGACCGGTCCTCATGTTTACGTCCTAATGCACCTGAAACTCTGACTGGAGCAAACACACATTTTAAACGAATTAACTCTGAATGACCCTCATCCAAAATGACACTTAGCAATAACTAGCTTATAAACTATAAAATCCAAGACAAGGTCATTTTGTTATGGGCTCTGAGGAGATAGAAAAACAATGGATTAGCAAAACACACAAAGCCAGTGAGCTGAACAAACCCAGCAAGGTGAGATAAAGCGGCTTGAAGGTGAGAACCAGAGATCACAGCGAGAATAATGAACTTCATAACGCATAACAAGTGCAGAAGAATTCAGATCCTGACACAAAACAAACATGTATGACATCACAGTGAAATCATCAAAAACTATTACGTAATAAAGCAGCATTTCATGCACGTTGAAATATAAACGTAAAAATGTAACCAAACTAATAATGTAAAATGGCAATAAATGATAGGAATAACATTTACAGTAGTCATATTATCTGACTAAAGCCCTCAAATGAGGATCATTCAAAGGCATTACATTACTGTGAAAGACGTGATATAAAATCATATTGCATAGATTTATTATTCTTCAGTGCTTATATTAAAAGACTGAAGTGACAAAATGACATCATTATACAGAAGATGACTGTCCTACAATTCAGAGTCATCGTTTAAATCATGAAATAATGGTGTCATATAAAATTACATGAATCAAAAATGTGAATGTGAGTGACTGTGTGTGTGTGTCTGTGCTTTCGTGTGACTGTGTCAGTGTGACTGTGTGTGTGTGTGTCTGTGCTTTCATGTGACTGTGTGTCAGTGTGAATGTGTGTGTGACTGTTTGAGTATGCATGATAGCATATGTGTGTGTGTGTGTGTCTGTCTGGGTCTATAAGGTCAAAGTGCAGCTGAGACAGACATATGCTGGCACATGACCAAATGCAGCAGGGTCAAAGGTCTGAGTGTGAGTGTACGGCAACCTCAACTGCACGCTTGCTGCGGTTCTGCACAACTCATGTCCTTGAGTCTCTACTGGAGTGGAATCAACTTCAGTCAAGCTACATCACATCACTGCGGATATTCAAGCTCAGAGAGCGGGCGAGAGAGAGAGGGAGAGAGTCCATGCTGAGCTTAAAGATGACAGAGTTAACAGCGGCATGTATGGTTTGATTCAGGGCTGCTATTTTGATCAGCACAGAAAGACAAAAATCACACGTGAAAAATGACGGCTCACGACTCAGAGAAACAGAAATACTCAAAGCTCAAATAACTGAAGTTAATGAACAAAAGAAAATGCTTCACGAAAGAGCAAAATGTTTTCTTCCAGCGCCACATAGACCTAAGAAGCACCATTTTTCATCTGGAACATGTTGTCAGGGTGAAATATAGCACACACAGTGCATACGGGTTTGAAGCTTCTGTAACAGGGTGACATAAATAAAGTCCACAGAACTTCTGCTCATATCATTCTTAGCTCTGTTCAGTCACCGCCCCTCAAATACACCAACAGTTTCTGACTCCACCTGCGATGGGGAAGTAAATATATGTGTGTCTGTTGCTCTGCCTTCAGGCAGCCTGCAAAACAAGTTTGCATAGCTTTTTGAGAGAGAGAGAGAAATGTGATGATAAGCCCAAAAGCTGCTGAGTTTGACAGTTTCTCAGCAAACATCTCTGTCACAGTGGTCTTCTCTGACAGAACGGAGATTTATCCGAACCCTCATCTTCAGGTGGGAAACAGATTTTAGGGTGTCGCCATTTTCAACACCATTCATGATGTAAGCAGCACAAATTTTTGAGTGTGTCTTGAGGGTCTTTTTCACAACACCTCGTTTGCTTCTCTTATCACAAACTGCCCATCAGTGACATAAAACACTGACCCCAGATCAGTGGACTACTAGTCAACCTCAGCCTATCCGGACTTGAGTTAGTTCAAAGCAGTCCAATAACCAGAACATTGCTTGTTATTTATCCCCAGAAAGGCAAAAGCACAAAAACACGATTAACCAGGCAACTGTTTCTATTTCTGGCATCCTGGATTCTGATCTAGATAGTGTGGTACACAGCTGCTGCCGTACACTCAGCGGTGATCATGTTTATGACTCAGATGATAACGTCTCCAGCTGAGGGTCATTTGTAATGAGGACTCGACACACCTCCAGTTCTATAGGAGGACGAGACATAAAGAGCTTCTGCAGATGATAATTTACTGCTATAGTAATCCATAAATATAGGAAATCTATATAGATGTTATATATGCATTGCAATATATACATATACACAAACACACATCTATATACACATATATATACTTATATACACATCTATACACATCTTGTCATATATACACATCTTGTTCTATAGGAGGACAAGATGACAATTTACTGCTGTAGTAATCCATAAACATAAAAATGTATATAGATGTTTATATTTTGCATTGATATATATATGGATTCACTCCTTCCCCGTAGAGATGAAAGTTCTGCTTTACTCGCCGTGTTTGATCATTCTTGGCATAACATTTCAAAACATCCTTGAGGTGAGTTCACACACACTTGTTTGTGTGTGGGTTCCTGCTTTTAAGAATTACAATAACCAAGAATGGAGAGAGAGAGAGAGAGATAAAGAGGGAGAGAGAGAGATGAGAGAGACAGAGAAAGAGGGAAAGAGAGAGAGATAAAGAGGGAGAGAGAGAAAGAAAG
>JBAJNP010007145.1:0-23403 GCA_036877545.1 Yasuhikotakia modesta | reverse complement strand
TTTTATGTAGCCAATAGCTATTAGTTTACGGTACAAAACCACACTTGACAGCTTGTCTTGTGGACGAAAGCAATAAAGGTTCTTTCAAAGTAAATACATTTTAGTCACTTCCTTCCAAACCAAATTATAGCTGGAAAAGAAAATAAAAAGTGAGTGTACACTCGCAAGACACACCACAACTGTTACTTGCTACTGCTAGTTGAAAGCAGGTGTTTTTTTATGTCTGAGGAAAGGGACATTTTTATGTTTTACTGGACAAATATAATTAGTATTTTCTTCTGTGGAAAAATCTTTGATACTTTGCAGAATCTTAAATATAAGACAGGTGTCATTTGTTTAACAGTTTTTGGTCCCAACATAATTTCCACATATCCGTAGTATTATTTTAAAATGTGGAAAGGACTGTTTAAAAAATAGTATTATTGAAGCTTGGCAGGGGAATGTCCATTTCCCAGCATGCTTAGCGGGAGACTGTTAAATAATAGGTGAATTTAATTTAGACTGTTAAATGTTATTTTAATGTCTTTGTGAGCAAAGAAAATGAGAAGTGTCTTGAATGTTATGTAATGTTGTCTTGTAGAAGAGATTGGTGTATTGGAAATGTTGTTTAGCACTGTGTTAACTAGTAGTTTTGGTCTGGTACTGTTCTGTACGTTGTCATAACAATGGAGCAATTTTTAATGACCAGAACCATCCATCAACAACCCACCAGTGTGTATTAAAACTATTGGTTTGATTTTTTTTCTCAGGATGGACTTCAGGATGGTTCCATATTTCTCCCACAATGCGCTGCTGCGGCACAGACTGCATTAACAGCGGGGAGAGCGGATCAGTTACATTATTGGTCTCTCTGTGAGGCCTAATCACTTCCATACTCTTCCTCTTTGCTGAATCTAAGGAGTGTGTCTGATCGAGAAACATTAGCTAAAGCAGATGGCTCTGCTGTTCCTCTGAGGCTATTGGCTGCTTTAATAAGCTTAACATGCTATATTGATCTGTGGCCAAGATCAATTGGCAAAGTGTTTGGCTTTAAAATTAGCGTAGCACCAGGAAAAAATGACTAAACCACAGAGATGGATTCCCACAATAATCTTTCCAATATGACTGTAATTGCAGCGTTTTAGAGGAATTAAATATGTTGGAAAATCATCTTTAATATGTGACCATTATCATTTTCTCAATTTTTTAGACTGCGTGATCTTTACATTTCTCTTGAAACTTTTAATTGTGAATTGTTATTTTGCACAGCAGACAGACAATTATAATTGTAACAGTTTAAGATTGAAGATAAAAAATTGAAGATTATTTTTCTACATATGTATGTGTTTTTTTATAGTATTTATTTACTATAGCTACTATATTTAAACGATACAAGCCAGACTTGAACCTAGATCTCCCACACGTGCCACTTGGCCACCTTAAAATACACTTGAATAATGTAGTGAAACATCTCTCAACTTGTGTTGCTTATGAAAAAATGACAAGGACGAACAAGTTGTTTGCCTATAACTGTCACATGTGATTTCACTCTTACAATGACTTTTATAGTTTTCCACCGAACCCCTCACAGTCTCTCCAGCTGCCCCTCTCTGCACCGGTGAGAGGGATTGAATACCTCTATTTTTGGAAAGAAGGAGCAAGAGGGAAAAAAGAGAGAATAATGACAGCAATTTCTTTCGTTTCTCTGCTCACTGGCTTGTGGGAGAGCGTCGTTTAGCGGTGCCTGCGTCAGCGACAGCCACGCGGATGAGAAGCGAAAGAGCAGTTGATTAAATCATCAAATCACGGCGCAGAAAGTCAATTCTGCTCACCGTCTACAATGATATCCTTTTATCCTGACGTAATGAGCTATGGCACTTCTGCATCGGGTAATGCGATGAGTTCTATTAGCATGTTCCATTCGCTACACAAGCAAGGGCGAGTCATTTTGTTCCTCTTGTATGGCCACAATCAAAGCAATAGGCTGCTTGGCATGAGGCGAGAAGAGCGATGACACGACAGAGACGCCGGCAGCGTTTTTTATGGGTCGTGACACAATGGAAAAAATACATTTTGCTCATTATTTTAACTTTGTGAGCCCTGGGTGCTTCAAATGAGGCCTAGCCCAAGACCTCAGGCAGCCGTCATGCTGTCATGCATGCTAAATGGACTGCTATGGCTCAGTAAGTGTGTGTTTTATGCCCTCAGTCGCTTGTGAAAGCAGTTGATATGATGCTCATTGAGATTCATAGCATTTTTACAGTAATACTAGTAGTGTTGCAGTACTGGCACACAAGCAGAAGGGTATAACATATTAAATGTATGTTCTTTCTGGGTTTATTGGCAATGTATAGAACTTTCAGGGTCCAGTAGGACCGGATCTGTAAACTGGATGCCACAGGGTTTAAGCCCTGCCCCTTACCAAGTCTTCATTAGAGAGTTCACTCAGAACATGGACACACCTCCCCTAGCCACTGTTCATAGCTTATTAGCAGAAGGATTCAGTCAACCTTGAAATTGAATTTTTGGCAATCTTTATTTATTTCAGCATACACTACAATAATGATTTTGGCTATTTGATGCTTTTAACCAAAGCCATAGTAGATTTAATGTATACTTTTCCTAGGAAACTCACATGCTGATTATCGAACCCACAACCTGCAAATGCAATGCTCTTCAGTTATACAATGACTGTAACTAGACTGTATTAGAACTGTGGCCCTGAGAATAAAGGGTTTGCTTTGTGGCTCCTGAGTTGAGTGTCCTGATCTGTTGAGTTAAAGGTTCTATTAAATACACATTATAAAATGGATGTTCTGCATTGTCACAAGTAGATTCCCTACTGCAGGCGCTCTGTGTGAGCCGTGAAGTCAGTTGGACTCGTACTCCAGTGGATGTCTTAGAGAATAAGTGCTGCTGGTGGTAATAGGCAGATGTAATGAGCCCTGGTCACTGAGTGAGATAAGAACAGCTATTTCCTGCATAGGCTTTTATTGCTGTGCTGATGAGTTGTGCAGTGTGAGACTGCCAGATTTCCACATTATAATGGGTTTTATGTTAAAAAGCAAACTGTGTCACATTGTGACTGAGACGTGTGCACTGTTCTAATGTCTCCTTTGTCTGTTTCTTACAGTGTGACAGCGAGACAGACCAGGAAGATAAGGTAAACCTATATCTTGTTATAAACGTACAATATAAACACTGCATTGAAATCGCTAGTTACTAATGAAACTGTTTTTATAGATAATTTCAGCCTGAGGTGTTCTGTTAATACATGTATTTTTTTTTACTTTAACTAATGAAGTTTCATTTGCAGCTCCGTAATTTAGAACTTGCGCTGATAAAATAGGTTGGCATTTGAAACTGGCAGTGATTGTCATTGTAATATTTTCATACTGAATTTGTGGTTATGCCAGTTTGTTATTGTCTTGATAAATATGCAGGTATTAGTAATAGTTTTTCTTGGTTATGCTATAAAGCACCTGTAAAATTATCTTTATTCTTGTTTTAATCAAACTTGAATCAGTGGGAATCCAATATTAGACTCTCCTTAAAAGTGTGTTTCTGTTTAATTAGAATTACCATCTAGTTAAAGACTGTAGAAGGTATTAATTAACTTTGCATTAATTCTAAATGACTACACGTTGTGCGAAATTTACAAGCTATGTTTTTTTTATCAACATTAATGCGTGCCTCATTTTACAGATTTATATACTGTACTTGCTGCATATACTGTATGATGATGATTTACGAGAGCTGGATGAAACTGAATTGATCGTAACCAGGTTACTGTTTTAGTCATATTTATAGTGTAATTAATTTAAAATTAGCTTTTTATTTAAATGTGTGGATTCAATTTAACACCGCTTTAGGGTAACATTAGTGCAAGCTCAAAAAATTCTTCAAAAGACCGACCCTGCCATATATTTACTGTCTGCTTCACATTAGGGTGATTACGAGAAAAAAACATGTTGTTGTGTGTTTACTTTTTCGAAATGCTTCACGTTTGTGAAAGCAGTTGT
This sequence comes from Yasuhikotakia modesta, assembly GCA_036877545.1. Taxonomy (NCBI): domain Eukaryota; kingdom Metazoa; phylum Chordata; class Actinopteri; order Cypriniformes; family Botiidae; genus Yasuhikotakia; species Yasuhikotakia modesta. The sequence continues at coordinate 19,402 of JBAJNP010007145.1, read as the reverse complement.
TGTTTGATGATGACTTAAATTAGCCGTGTCACTCAGAGCCTTTTGTTGTGGCAGAGATGTGCTTTGTAAGACACTAGGCGTTGTTTTGCTCGCTTGTTCCTGCTTCTCATTATTTGTCTAATGATTTTTACAATGGCATGTCATTCTTTGCCTTTGATTAATTATGTGTCAAAACAATGGAAGGGTTTATTAGGTAAACAAAAAAACAAGAGCTCTCTTTCAGACACACGCATTCAACACACTTCAGTGAGATCTCCTCTGTCAATAGCTCTTTGTGCGTTAAAATGTGTTTACAAAACCACCAGCTTGTCGGGTTGTGTTGACAATAAGCGACCGCTCTGTGATGTCACCTGTTGCTCTATTCGGTAGCTGGTTTTGCTGTGATGGCATTTGTTATGCATGTATTTTTGCTTTGTCTTAGAGAAGGAAGACTTGTCACATTAATGGGCCAATTCTGTTTATCCACAGGCAACCTGTCTCTCTTTATTCTCCTCCAGCCCAAATTGGGAAGTGATCACTCCCAAAACCACTTGACCCTCACTGTAAAATGAAGTAGATCAGAGGTGGTAGGAATGAGTGACATCACTCGCTGCCTCACAGGAAGTGATGTCATAATAGTATCTTCTGTGACGGACACTGCTCTGAGTTATTTTATTGAAGCCAGCTTATAGGGAAAGGTGTGGCGGTTATATACACAAAATAAATTCAGAATCAATGCTTATGAATTTCTACAAAACAGCTGTTTTACTTGCATTTATTAGTAGATTATGAGCTTTTGTGTGTGGCTGGGACCGTGTGTATGTGTCAGAGCGTGTGTATGTGTGCGCTAAGTGTGAGAGTGTTTAATGGCCTTTTGACGTCTCGTTTGTGTTAGCTGGAGCAGAGCGAGAGATTTATTAAATGGTGCAGTCTGTACACTGTTCATCATGCAGGCCGGCCTAATCCAGCTGGAACCGGGCCCTGGTCCTGTCTGCCCTCTCTGGCTCGTCCGTCTCACTCCCTCCCTCACCTACTGCTGGATGAATTGGCAGCAGGCAGCAGGCAGCCTGCGCGGGGCCCAGAACGCGCTGAAAGCCTTTGGATTGCCCTGGCAAATGTGGCTGGCCTGCACCTTCCAGGTTCTTGGCTCCAGTTCTGTCTCTGACGGCCCCTGTTACTCTCCCCCCCTCTCTCTCACTCTCTTTGCCAGGGATCTTGTTCTCACCTCTCCTCACAACACACCCCCCAACCCCTGCCCCGATTTGTGTTCGGCAGGAGTGTCTATTATTAGAGAGAGCAGGTAGGACTCTGTCCTTCTCATTACCAGCCGCTCAAAGGGGATTATTATGTGCGGTGTGGCTGGCAGAGACAGAGATTTCACAGCCTGACGGGCTGTTTGATGTTCTGCCGCCACCCGGATCCAATAACGGCCTCTTTTCATGGCGCAGTTAACGCTAACAGGTCTGAGGCATCTGAGAGCGTTTAAAGACCGTTGAGGCTGAAGTGAGTCTGCAGTGACTTTAGCCAGTAACAAATCAGCACATGTGCTCAGGTTTACTGCCTCTCTAGACTCTAACTTCTTTTTGAAATCGAAATCGTGCTGCAGTTAGTAGCTTGTGTTCTTATGGCATATAAGAACTGTTGCTGGTTTGAGTTATGAATATTTTGCCAGTTTACATTACATGCATACTTATGTATATGTATTAATTTAAGTGTGTGTGTGTGTGTGTGTGTGTATGTATGTACTGTATGTATGTATGCGTGTATATAATAGAAAAATATGGTATACAGTTTTTTTTTTGTCTTTGATTTCACTTATTTTGCATTAAATACATTATTGAAACTCACTGTAAGCACAGAGTGTGCTGCAAACCTGTTTTATGTGTACTAATCAATTATCAGCCCATTACCTTTAAAAGGCAGCTGCAGATGATGGCTCTCACAGTCATGGTGAGATTAGTCTTAAGTACCTCTAAAGCATCCCACCTTTGGCTCTAAATTAATGTCCTTTTGTGTTTTAATGCACTTGATGAGGTCTTAAAAGGAAAAATAAGAGGACCTTTATCACTGAACTGTTTTAACAGCTCTCGCCCCCTCACTCTTCCCACAAGCCCTTCAGTCCTTCCTACATGTTTCCCCTCCGTCGGTGTTTGACTGGGGGCGGACGACGCCATTTAAAAGCAGTCACGCTTTTATTAATGTCTCCACACCAGAAAACTGCTGTAACTTCACTCGCTTGTTTTCATTTGTGACCTGTGCTTTCAGGTGTTGCCCCAGCGGTGTCTCAGAAATGTGGGTCTTTGGCAAAGACGATTACAGAGATGCATGCATAAAACGTATCTACTTTTTTTTTGCTCCGGTTGTCCTGTGGCAGTTGTAGGCGGTGGAAAAGACAAGCATCACTTCTCTGAAGCGCTGGCATACAAAACACATTATCTCCTTGCCCCACTCGTACGGTAAAGCAGGTTGGCTAATAGAGCTCAGAGAACGAGTTGTCAGCAGTAAAAAATTGTGTTTTGCCCTTTCTGCATCCAACAAAGGAGGGGTTGTAGGGGGGCTTACGGGGGCCGAGAGGAATGTTGTTTACAGGCTTCAGTGGTAGGCGCTCGTGCTGTGGAGTGGCCTGTCAGCTCATGATTTGTTGTGTACTTCATCATACTCGTCGTTGTCATAGTTAACGTATCGCCCCGCATTTGTACTGGGCCATGTAGGAAATTTGTATTTACTTTGGGGTTGGGGGAAGAAGGAGGGAGGAAGAGGGGGGTGTAATTTGTTCCTGGTGGATAATGTGACCCTGAGTGGAACCGGATCATGGGTTAGTTGAAGTGATATTTTCCGGTAATGGTAGTCGTACATCATGGCTGTCAGAGGGAGTTAAGAGGCACGCATGTAACGGCTCCATTTCAGCCACTGCAAGCATCTGGGATTATTTTCCATAACCAAGTATGACATGACCGCTCTGCGGAGTGCATTAAATTTTTACTGGCTTTTCTTCCTTTGCGCTTTCTTTCCCTCTCTCGTTTCCCGCTCGTTTCAGCGGCGCTCCCGTGAGCCAACACAGAGCTGAGTGGGGGGGCAGGCGGGGTGGGTTTGGGCTGCCAGGGTGATTGATGCTCCGGGGACCCGGCGTCTTTCATGGAGGCGGCCCGAGTCGCAGACCTACACCGGCACCCCGCTGCGGCGGCTCTGTCAAAGTCACTCAGCAAAGGTCCCGTCGGGCCATACTTCCCTCCTCTCTTCCGCACACACGCTCCCTCGTTCCCCCGTCGCTTTTATTTCTAATGACGTGTTTATTTCTTAATTTCCTTCTTGTGCCCAGGGGCTATTTTGATCCTTTTTATTTCCAGGCAAGGTCAGTGTTGTAAATGCCAGAGCGGAGGGAGACTGATCGTGTGCGTGTGGAAAGCTAATCGCTGAGATCCTGGGGGTGGGTGAGCGAGCACTGCTCATTATATAGGCCTACTGCCAAAATTATGTGACGACCTTACAGCTCCTCAAACCTGAGAGAGAGAGACCTAGAGGTAGAGAAAGAGAGAGAGACCGAGAGGTAGGGAGGTACAGAGATAGAAAGAGAGAGACCTAGAGCTGGAGAGAGAAAGAGAGCGAGACCGAGAAGTAGAGAGGTACAGAGAGAGATGGGTAATGCGTGCTGCTTGATGGATGTGCAGGTCAGCAGGCTATACAGTCACAAACCACAACCCCCCCACCCCAGCCGTCTTCTGTATGTCTGACTGCTAGACTGAGCATCATGGGAGGAAGAGAGCAAGTTGCTCATTGTGCTTAAAGTGGGATGCTTTTTGATTAACACCTATTTAATTGAACCTATTTTGTGATTAAGAGACGCTGTATAGGATTGTAAGACTTCATGGCTCAGTTATACATGTACGTATATTGTGTATGGGCATGTATTTGTGTATGGGCATATGTTAGTAATTAGCAATATTAGCAAGAAAATACTAGGGATGCACAGTATTTTTATAACTTATTATTTTTAAATTATAGTCTGCTTGTAACTGGAATATGTAAATCTTGATTATCTTTAGTATGTTCTTTAAAGAAGGCAATGTATTAGGTATAATATCAATTATCAGTATCTGCCAATATCTGTCTATAATAGAGCATCCCTGTAAAATATATGGTTTATACTTTCCTAGTAAGTGTGTGTGTGTGTGTGTGTGTGTGTGTGTGTGTGTGTGTTGTATACAAGTTGTGTGCTGCTGTTGTTTGTGCTGAGCATAAGCAGAGAAGCATCAGAGCGCCCTGAGGCAGCTGGTAATGACCCCCACCGACCCCTGTTCACTAGTACAATCACACACACACACACACACATTTACACAGCATCTCTCCTCCCTCCATCTCCCCCAGCAGACACAACCTCATTCTGTCAGGCTGTATATCTGAGCGCTAACGCTCACCTCCAACATGTGGACAACTATCAACTTATTAGTGTCGATTCAGCACCTTTCTTTTCCCTCAGGCCATAACAGGCCCTGCTGATGCCTCTAGATCCTTCACACTCACATACACACACACACACACAGGCCCCTGGCTCTTATGTCCCTACAGACAGCTCAGTGTGGTGAGCGCTTGAGTGCTTGTTTGGGTCGAGACTAACGCTGTGTGCTCTTGCCATTAGGGACACAACGTCCCAGCAGGACCCTTGAGTCATCTTTGGCTCCGCCCTCTCCTCTGTGCTCTTTCACAGATCAAAACAGACAGTAGCCCTGCCACCACAGCACAGTGTGTTACAGATTGGTGTCCTTTGCTATCACACTTTATCCTTTTCTCAGAAACTGACTATACATTCTAGTCAGGCACTTAGAGATGGAAAAAGGGTCAAGAACGTTCATGGACATGAGGCTTTTTTGTGCACTGAGCAAACTTAATTATTTCCAGCACCACACAGAGTGGCTGCTTAGAATACAACCGTGACTAAATAAAGGTTAACTGGAGAAATAGTTCAATGGCTTTTTGCTTTTGTGTTGCCTTGTTTTCCACCCAGGATCAGATATTTACACTTTCCATTATGAGAGTTTCCCGAGAGCCCTCGACCTCAGCATTCATTTGCGTAAACCAATAAAAGGTAATAATACACCTGTGTGAATCCAACAAGGTTGCCAAGTCCTTGAAATTCAATCGAAGAGAAAACGTCCCCCGTGAATTACAGTACAGTGGCGAAGCTTTAAATCACAGCAGAATGGAAAATGATTCAATCAGCTATGCAAACAACAAACACAACGTCAACGTCAGGCGAGGAATTGATGCAGACAAGCAGATTATCAGATAAATATGAGTGGTGTAGATGTTTGTTTTGGTGTTTCTCATGCTTTTATTGGTATGGTAGCTATGGATTTCATTGGCTGATTATAATATCTAGACTACAGGATGACCAATGACATCTGTCTGTTTGTCCGTCGTCCCACAAATGCACAATGTCTTTAAATGTCTTTTGAATGGCTTGTTCAGTAACTAAGTATATGTGTTTCAACGTATATGTGACTCTAAATTGATCAAATGTAGTAGTTTAGATATGTTCTTTGGCTTTGCCTAGGGCTGATCTATGTGTGACTCGCAAATGTCTAACTGCCAAATGATCTAGAATATTCCATTTCACGTGAGACTGGAGGATGTGACAGATCACACCTGGCCTGAGATGCGTCTCTGTCTGCATTAATATAGATGAGAGGAGGGCAACCGTTACCCACTTTAAACTGTGTATGCGGTCAGACTTTGGATCATTATTCACATCTGCCAACATGCGTTTTTCCTTAAACATGGAACATTGAAACTCTTGTCTTTCCTTTCTGTTTCGTTTCGGCTGTTTCCAAGACAGTCCAAGGTTAAAATCAGGACGTGTGAGTGGTGGATGTTTGTCAAGGCCTTTATGGCAACACACAGACGCCTGACCGAATACACACACACACAAACTGTGAAACTTCTATTTTTCAGATACATACTTACACTAAGACTTCCCTTCCAGTGCCATACTTTTATGCTGTAATCAGGCATGTAATAGTCATAAACATGAAGAACTAAGTTTCTTAAAGACATTTACTGTAAGTGGCTGCTTCCATACAAAGCGTCGTAACATTAAGCACATAAACACAATGTTCTTTGCCCCTGATTTGAGATTGTAAAATTAAATTTTTGGTATTAATGTTAACTAACTTTTAACAAGCAGAATATATATTAAACAACACTTGTTTAATATAAACGGTTGTGAACATTTTTTGTGGCATGTACCGTTTTTATGTAAAGTACAAGTAGCGTACCAGAATTTTTCCAAGTACTGGAGTAATTTGGTTTTTATAATTTAATTTTAAAATGTAAATTGTGTTTTATTTTAGTGTAATGTTGTTCAATTTTGTTCTGGGAACACAGTATTATAATAATGTGTTCCCAGGAAGAAGCAGCCATTTTTTTTGCACAATATTTACTCCTAATTCACAAAAATATTTGAAAACAGAAAACTGCTCGAGTTCCTGTTGGTAGATTTTGGAACTCGGCTTCTGTTAATCAGCCAATCATGTGCTGTTATTGGCTCACAATTAAAAGAATCTCAAACCAGCCAAATTGTATTTCAAGCATTTACCCGATATAAAAGAGCATTTGTTATTGTGTAGCAAAATCTGTTTGTCAGTAGAAACTGCCAGTTAATTAGATCGGTAGCCTGTTTGTTCTGATGTATTCCCAGAGCGCTACCTGCCCCACCGAATGACCCTCATGACAAGTGGGCCGCATTTATGCTGAGCTCACCGGACGTGTGTGGAGACGCATCCTCAGTCTCCAGTCCCATGTGTTCACCAACATGCTTGTTATAGCAGAATAATTGTCTCTGCAGAACCAGGTCAGGAATATCGTGTCCGTCTGTGTCATGATTAACCCCAAGAGGATGATCCACAAAAGAAATCGGCCTGTTGTGCGTGAGACTCCAATTATGTGTACAAGACATCAACGGCCTGAGGGAAATTAAATGAAATCCCCTGATTGGCTGTGCAGCCGAGGCCTCATGGGAAACATTTGGCCTCTTATTAGAACAGCCCCATTGTCTAAGCTTAAGGGTCCAGTGTGTCAAGCTGTAAATATGTAAATATAATGGCCATAAGGACTTTTGCTTAGTTGTGTGTGTGTGTGTGTGTGTGTGTCAACACCCTACACCATTCTGACAGGCAGTATTGACTGAGAATAATGAGGTTGCTCTGTTGATGCCCTGCATTGTAACTGAAGCTCATTTCAACATGGCTGCCTGACACCGGTGTGATGCAATGGTGTGGTGATCTTTCTGCTGTCTTTCAGCTATCAGGGCCCATTTAAACACCTCAGCTGTGCTCCCTTGGGCTGAGAGAGCAGGAAAGCCATTGATTGTGTCCATTCTCTGTAAGTGAGGCTGTAACCGGCTGTAGCGTGGGACAGATCGCCAACTCTAAGTGGCCCTCAGGAGAGGGATGGAGATTAATGAACCTCGGAGGATAGTCAGTTTGTTCTTTGTTAAAGCGCAAATAACAAACTAATGATTTACTCTCTGCTTTTTAGAGAATGTCTTATTTAAGCTGAATGTCTCACTAACAGATGCTTAATTAAAAAGGAGTCTAATTGTGGGCCATTGTAAATTTAACATCCAACAAGGGGACTGAGGGGCTAATCGGATATTAAAATCAATTGGGACCCACTTAGGTATTAAAACTGAAGTTCATGCTTAATTTACAATGTTCTTCATTTTTTTTCTTTTTATTTAAGGGTTGTAACAGTTAAATTTATGTGGGTTTTTTTTTACCAGCATCAACAACAAAAATTAGCACAGAGTTCCTGGCTTCCATTGGTCAGACATACAGATAGTTCCAACTCACCTAATCCAACATAACCTGTGTTTTTAAAACAAAAGTTAAATTCAGTTTCATCTTGTGGGGTGTGGTGCTTAAAGTTCCTACTACAAGCTAACCTACAAACATTTTAGGAGCATCTATTTGAATTATTCAGTGCTGTGGTTGTAAAGTGGTTCTTTCAGAGTGTTGTCCTTTCGATCTTTCTCTGAAGCTTTTCTAGCTTTTAAAAAGGTTTAAAAGCTAAAAAGACTGAGTTCTGTGCACATCTTTATGGTCTTGTAAGTGTAAGTCACATGTAAACATCTTATGTTCACTCTTACCAAGACGTTTGGCAGCACATAGCTGAAGATAAAGGCATCTTCAGTGTTCACTGTGACAGAAGAAAGCTGTGTGTGTGTGTATCTGTAACAAGATAATTAGTCCCTAGATTCCTGTTTTTTCAAAGGTAGACAGATATAGTGAAGGGCTCTCATTTGTCACAACCACTGTTAATTAGATTGTTTCTCTAATACACCTAAGATGTTCAGCTTTTTAAAGTATGTTGTTTTTCAGTGTTAAATATTGTTTTAAACTGTAGGAGCTTTATAGCTTAGAGCTATATAGGATTTATAGCTTGATTCCCCCATTGTGTTTGATTATCATAGTGATACATTTTATTATTTTTAGATTTTTTTTATTTTTATATACTGCACCTATCGTATATTATCTGAATCCAGCACACGTTTCTCTAACTACAAAAAAAATACAGCATGTTTTTAAATTAATGAATGGCAATAATGAAACTAACCTGCTTTGGCTTGGCTTCAAATGAAGCAGGGAAGCTTAATTGAGTGTCTATGCAAATGAATGGCATTCGCTCACATTAATAAAGCGGCTAGACAAGATAGCTGTAAATTATAGATTTCTGACCTCCATTTATATGACGCTCTAATGGGTATATAGTGATTTTATTACCTCTGTATACCTTCCAGTGCTAATCAAACACAATACGGCGGTTGCACACGCACACACGCTATTACACACGCAGCATGCTAAATAACAAAGCCTGCAATGGGGCCGTCGAAGGGAAGATTTCTCATTTCTAAAGAGAGGCCTTCCATCTGCGCTGATGGCAGCCGAGGGAACCGTTAGCATCGTGATGGAAATCTCAGCTGCCATTACAGGATGCGAGCGAGAGCCCACTGCACACACACTAATGGACTCATTTGTAATTGGGCGAGAGATGTGTTTTTGCATTGGGGTGTGTTACGCACAGGAATGAATGGAGAGAACCCATATAACACATTCTGCCAATGAGTTGTGCGTTATCTTGTTCCAGCAGTCTGTAGTTTTTTCTTTAAGATGGTGTGTGTGTGAGAGAGAGAGATATAAGTGTTTAAAAAAGGCTTAATTGTGTGAATCTGTTTGGGGTTTGGGACGTTTGGTTCCCTGAAGCTCAGCGATTAGTATCTGTGCTCACTTCCTGTCTCCCTCTAACTCTTGTTCTCCCTTGTTGTATACAGATGCCATAAGCCAATTCTTTTAATGTGGCAACATCACACACACACACACAGAAGAACAGGGCATGTAAGCTGCATTAATGCAAAGTTCTCTAGCTTCAGCCAACTGTTTCATTATACTCTTTAAAAACTAGACCACACATTGCTCTAATCTCTTTCATTTCACAAACGCTGCATGGCCCTGAGTGTCTCAACATAATCTCGTTGACCCCATTTCCTACACGGTTTGGGATCCTTCTGCATGTGGGAACCAGCAGCGAGCTGTGGCGCTTTATTTCACATATCTAATTATGTCTAATTGACTTCTTATTGTAGTTTCACACTTGTTCCAAGTAACCTCACTCCTGCTTTCAGTTGGTCTCTGGACTGTTATTCGAGCCAGTTCAGGAAAAATGCTGTTTGCCAAGTTGTCATGCAAGAGTGACAGTTATTTACCAGCAGTTCTTATTTGTAAAGTTGTGGCCTAGCAGTTAGCAAAACTGTTCTGACATGTCGGTCTGTGATTTGAATCCAGTCAGTGCCATTAAGCAACTCATCTTCCCAAAATGTGTGTGTGCGTGTGTGTATATATCTTTATATTTATAAGCCATTAAGCAATCCACTCATCTTCCCAAAATATTGGTGTGTGTGTGTATATATATAGATAGATAGATAGATAGATAGATATGGATGTCTCCATAGAAAAAAAAAACTATACATCTAACTATAATACCTTCTATGGAGACACTCATGAAGGTTTGTTTAGCTTGAAACAAACTTTGCTTTGTTTAAAGCAAAAAATTGCTTTGTTTAGCATTTAGTCTTATGTAGTGTGTGTGTGTTCATCACATGCATGTTTACACAGCACCATTCCTGAGCTATTGCAGAACAACACATACATAACAGACTGAGGGAGATTTATAGAGAGGAATATTCACAGGCTGGTCATGGTGGTGCAGGAGTTTATATATTCAGTACTATATGCTTGTATAGAAAGATAATATGAATTATTCATACTGTAATCTTCCATCTCTCTCTGTCATTCTTGTCTCATTCTCAGAGTTTTAACCTCACTTCAGATCAACTGATGTTTTCGTACACATCTGACAGGAGAGGACACAAGTGCAGCCCTAATTTATTACAGCCATCAGTCACACACAAACACACAGATATATGAGCTGCTATGACCTCAGCAGTATCAGTCAGCTATATTATTTAGCAGTAAACAACAGAAATCAGCTGTATAATTTGTACCCAAACCAGGTGTAAATTAGGGTGTAACTTAAAATTTTTATGTAAACTTTAAATGGAAACTTTAACATACATTATTTTTTTGCCCTCTTCCTTGTCACCCACCGAGACGCTCTCTCCTGTCCCCCACGAGACGCTCTCTCCTGTCCCCACTTTACCTCTCTGCTTTTATTTATCTATTTTGTCGTTCCCTACTCGTGCCTGTTATATTCTCCTGTGATATATCCGTTCCACTCTTTCTTTCTCTAGAGATGGTGTGATGAGTGAGACAAGTACAAGCGGTGAGTGTGTGGAGTGTATGATGGGCTTGTTGACAGGCAGGTCTTATCTCCTCTGGCTGCACCAGTAGTCCTCTGATTACAGCTGACAGCTCGAATCTTCGATAAAAGAGCCAACATTAAAGAATACAGCGGCTCTCCCTCACTGCCGCGACTCGTAAGCGTGTCAAAGCTATCGGGGGAGAAAGTGACATCAGAAGATTCCGCCGACAGTCTGAGGCCCGTCAAGTAAGACTAAGGCAGTCTAGTGGCAGGTTTCCCTTAGGCAAGCTGTGATACTGTATTTCTCACCTCACATAAAGCTCTTGTTGTTCTCTGTTTGCTTTCTACCTCCTCTGCTAGAAATTAATAGCTCTCCTTGCATCTTCTGCATCCTGAAGGCATTGTTTTGGAGAGCATCATTGGCATCAATGTTTGGAAAAACAGAGGTCCAGCAGGCATGATGGTTTGTTTCTGATGGTCTCAGGAGTCTGAAAGTGAGAGCTTTAGACCAGACACTCTTTCACTGTAGAGCTCAGAAGATCTGAGGAAAACATCTCATCATTATGGTTGCAGATGCATTGTTGCATTTCTCCCCATAGTATTGTGTATACAAGTATCACTACCATGCAATTTATATTTTCATGCATAACTGCAAAGATGTGCATCGCAACGTTTATCATACCCCGAGGTGGTTGGCCGATACCCAATCGTAGGTGAATGTTTAAAAATGTGTTTGTAGTGTATGCAGTCTTGTCTATTTAGCAATATTTAGGTAAGCATATGTTATAGATGTGGGAGTAACGCTGTGTCCTTCGTCTGCTTAGAAATTTCCCCCAATGCCACTGAAAACACACACACAGCCAACTCTCATCTCACACACCTGGCCCAGACTCAACTCATTTGGCCAGAGTCAGGGAATTTCAGCAAAGCATTCTTTTCATTCTGCTCTCATTTATTTTAACAGATATACTCTGATTAAGAGCTTTGTCTCTCTCTCTCTCTCTCTCTCTCTCTCTCGCTTTGTCTCCTCAGAGCATTCGAGAGTTAGTCAGGGAGGGAAACAGGAAAAAAATCTGCTGCCAAAATATGTGAATAATTAGAAGGAAGGCGGTGGGCTTGTGCCAGGCCGAGGGGAAGCATTTGCCCGGCTTATTAGATCCACTAAAACACAGCTGTAAATCAGTGTCGGGTCCAAACCCAGCAGCGTTCCAGAAACTTCCCCAGCCAGGATGTGTCAGTTAGCAGGGCTGATCACAGCTAAGAAATTAAATTATATCTGGACAGCCTAGTTTTAATTCCATTTAACGCTGTCATCAGTTTTCGTTTATCATTTGTGTTTAAAGCATCGTTCGGATAGGATTTGTTTGGAACAAAGTTAGAATATTTGTGATGTCATGCGGTGAATTTGACAGGATTGGGGTCACTGAAACTTGCATTACATCATAAGCTGTCAATAAGTGTGTCCTAAAACCTATTGAATAAACTAGACTAGTGTCTGGTATATTTAAAACTTTCACATAATTTAGGACAGGGATTATTTAAGATGAGGATAACAACTACTGTGGTGTGTATATATTGATTATTTTTTTATTTCAAATGATTTGTCAGCTGTACTTGTACCAATTATTATCTTACTTGGAACTTAAAAATCGAAATCCATAATTTGCACCAGGAAGAAATTAAGTTTTTGTGACGCTATTCGATGAAGGTCAAACAAAATGAGAAACAGTGCGAGAAATTAATATACCACAATGATTCCTATCCAGATGGGATTACATTTCTCAAAGGACCCAGAGTTAGCCGAAAACAGTAGGCAATTTACATTGTGTGAGGAAAAAACACCATTGAATCAAATGGGATCGAAATCACACAGAGCGTCTGTGAAGCACAAATTTCCTTGAGCTCCTCAGGGAGAACTAGTCGCGTCACGGTAGGACTAAAGAACATTTTTGAATGTTGTCTTTTGAAATAGGATTTCTGGGATTTTTTTTCACGATGGTCTGGGAGTAGATATTGCGTTAGCGTTACAACTACACAGGGTTTGTTTCCGTTGTTGGGAATGTGATTTGCAACAGTGAAGCGCTGGTTACTTTAGCGTCTGAGAGTTGGCGGTGTTGATTTAGCGTTAGCTTGATGACGGCTAGTTAAAGACTGGCTTCCTCTGCCAGAGCGTTTATAAAGTGACACATCATCATTACCGAGCTGTTTATGGCCCCTTCGTTCACAGTCCAGAGAGCTTTTCTATTGTTCTACGCAGAATTACAGAGTGAGAAAACGACAAAGAAAATTAGCTGGACTGACTGCATGGGAACGAGGCCCAGAGAGAGAGAGAGACCAAGAGCAATTCTGTGGACGATCGCCATACACACAGAACAGTGGAGTCAGTCTGTCCTTCATGCTTTAGGTCGACCAATCAGCTTTTCTTCAGCTCATTGATAGGATGTGAGGCAAAATCAGAACACATTGTTCCTGAACTGATGATAATAAGGAGCTAGACAGAGGCGACACTCGCTTTGTCGCTTGTGATGACTTAACATGGTGCTCTTAAATGCATAAGACCTTTTAGACAAGACTTTTGGAGAGGGCTGAACTCTCTCAGATAGATCTATCTGCACATACGCATGATACAGACTTTTGATAGTTTTGCAGCAACACTTTTAGACAGTTACTTTCCTTTCAGAAAAAGCATCTCTGAAATGAATTGAAGTTTTACACATTCCTAATTGGTACAGCCCTAATTCAATGAATTTGTCTTTTCATCACTGTTCCTTAGCACTCCCTCACATTTTTCTCCAGCCCCTTTTCTGTTATTTCTATTGTCTTTTTTTGCATTTAAGTGGAGATAAAGTGATAATGCTAGTGACATAGTCAAGCAAAGATGGATGGGGATAATGTGGCTGTGCCAGCCAATGACGTGTGTGTGTGTGTGTGTGTGTGAGAGAGAGAGAGTGTTTGTGTGTTGCGCTTGTACACTCCCTTGTAAGCACAAGTGTGACCAGTTGTACCATTGTGAGGACAAAGAGTAAAGTGAACATTTTGTAAAGAACATTTTGGCCGGTCCTCACTTTCTGATTTTCCTTTAAAGGGCTGTTTGTGTGTGTGTGTGTCTGAGTGAGTTTGTGTGTGTGTGTGTGTGTGTGTGTGTTTGAGTGAGTTTGTGTGTGTACGTGTGAATGTGGCACAGGAGGGAAGATGTATGAGCCTCAGGGTTCTGGGCATTGGAAAATACGACTCTAAACTAATGATCCACAGCCTGGTCGTTAGAGCTGTTACAGCGGCTCACAGCAGCATGAGGTGCCATCCCTGGGAAATCAATTCTGGAGACGACTCCTGGAGAAGATCCAGAGAGAGGAAGAGTAGCTGGTGGAGGGGAGCTGGGTGGGCGATGGCACAGAAGAAGAATGCTCTTTATCATAAAAGCCCACAGGCGGAATGAATCTGTGTCCCCTGGAAAGCAGTTCCAATGATAGGCTTGTTCCAGCCCTGTGCCCTAACATCCTCACAGTTGGCCCCAGCCGAGCACAGAGCGTTTTGGAGGCGCTCTGGGGTTGATTAATCTCCCCTAGCCGTGGCGACATCAATCCTAATACCGGTGTGATGAAATGGCCGGGCGTTTGGTGGAGGGGGGAGTTTCATAAGTCACTTTCGAAACATCATGATAAAAAAGGCATCGATCAAGAGGTTGTGGAATGACGACGGATGCTTTTAGAGACGACTGGAGATGAGAGAGGGCAGGAGATGACGCTGTATTTGAGACGTTAATATGAGATGTCAATACAATATGTCCCATGCCAAAGATTAATATTTTATTCTGTGGTTGACAAAGGTGAAGCAGAAATATCTTTTGTTTTTTAATTCATACGTATAGTTAATATCTTTAAATATCTTTACATATAACATATATTTAGTTCAAAGAAATTATGGTAAAGGAAAAGTATGGCCAAAATTTAATTGTAATTTCATTCACCTGTGTGGCAGACTTTTTTGGGGTGAACTTTTGCTTTAAAGCCTATATTCAATAATAGACACAACCTTTCTGTCTCTCTCACACACACACTCATGCTCTCTCTCTCTCTCTCTCTCTGTCACACACACACACAAACACACACACACACACTAAACAATTCTTATCTCAGCATTCTAAACCCTTATTTCAGCACCTCATGATTTCTTAAAATTAGGCTTTTATTTCCTGCTCTATGTAGATGTTTCCCCATTGTGCAAATCTGGAATCCACCGATTTGTGATCTTAGCCATCAAACAACAGATCTGAGACCAGCAGTTACCAACTTCTTATTTCCCCCCCTTTCCTCTTTCCTCATTATACAGGCAGTGAGGCAGGCCGAGGCTATCAGACTGAAAGCTGCTATCTCAGTGCCCCAGCTGTGGGCTCTATCTCACTATCGCTTTGGGCTGAACCCAGCCATAGACAACCAAGAGATACACACAGGACTCTGGAAATTAGCCTGCTATCTAGATGGGCAGCCATATTGTCTTGCCAGGTGTCTGTGTGTGTGTGTGTGTGTGTGTGTGTGTGTGTGTGTGTGTGTGTGTGTGTGTGTGTGTGTGTGTGTGTGTGTGTGTGTGTGTGTCAGGAATCCTTCCATTCTAGCGTAGCTGTTAAAACTACAGCTTTTTAAGACATTATTTATTTTAAATGGGTAGGTTACTAATAAAAGTAGCTTGTTAATACATTGAAACATTTGTTTTACTTGGAGCAATGGTGGTTAAAAAAAAACAGTATCATTGTTCTCTCTCTCTCTCTCTCTCCAGAGACCCACAGCAAGCCTTAAATTACCACAAAAGCACCAAAACATGGAAACAAACAAAAGGCTTAAAGCACAAATGTTTTGTTGCATGGATAAATTGTAGGTTAATTGGATAGGAAGTTTATTTATCTGGGTTAATCTGTGTTGTGGTTTATTGTGGAACAGTAACCATGAGGATGTCAACAAAGAACAGACTTTCTGACTTGTTTAGTTTCTCTCAGCACTTTAGGGAATTGTTAAAAGCTTTACAGACGCCAAGTTATTTTTAGAAGAAAACTACCTTTGGTTCAGAATGGCTAATGATGTAGCACTTAGCTTTCAGTGCTCAGCATAGCTCAGTGTATCTTAAATTGAAAAACACAGCATAATGTGGTCATTTTTACAGCATGATTATGGCAGCCATTAACGTTATGTAATGAACAAATGCAATGTCTTTAAAACAGAGGTTGGTCGTACACTGAGGTTGTATACTTGTATACACAATGTAATGTCACATTGTGTTTGCTGCATCTATTGTAATGGGTGTGTTTTTGCTTGCATCATTATGCAGTGTTGAGATGTTGTATGACGTCATAAATATGTAAATTATAACACCAGTAATTGCTTTTGATTACTAAACCGAGTCACATTCTCTCCGGTTCTGTTTTCCGTGTTCGTCTGGTTCCGTCACCCCCGGAGAGGCTTTTGTTAAAGCTGTCGGTTGTTAGTGACAATCAGAAGCTGTCTCTAGTTCTCTCTGTCTCTGAACAGCTGCTTTGAGTTTGTCCGCATCCCACCGTTTATTATTCCATCCCAGTGCTGGGCGGAGCTCCTCGGAGAGGCCGCAGCCTGATCAAACGCTCTCTCCCGGGAGCCAATGGCACGGCGCTCGCTTTCCTCTTTTTTTTTTTTTTCCTCTCTCTCTCTCCCGTTATGTCTAAATCCTCCATACAAATCGCTGTATTTCTGCTCTCCCAGTGGAGCTTATTATTGCCTGTGGGGCATTAAAGATCATTAATAGTTCTGTCAGAATGAGAGAGGGGGAAGAGGAGAGAGATGGAGGCAGATGAGGGCGGGAGAGTCGTAGGAGAGTTGCTTAGCCGCTCATAAATGGGAAATTAATACATCTGCCTCATTAATGCTTCCTGGTGTTTGATGTTTGTTAGCTGGCAACTTTAATGATGTAGGTCTGAGCCAACGGGGTGCTTGACTAAATTTGATTCTTCCAATCAAGCAGTCAGAGTTCTTTTCTTTTGGGAGAAGAAAGGAGAGAGAGGCACGGAGGGTGAGAATAGTAAATTGGACTCCCCCAACCCTCAGTCCTCCGTTTTCTGTTGCTCTTTTTAGCATCCAGAGTCTGTTTTTCCTTCAACGCCGCGGCTTGATTGCGGCGGCGCGTTCATCAAGCTCAGTCTACAGGAAGTTGTTTACCGTTGGCAAATCAAGGGGAAAATTTTTAATCAGCGTCTGCCTCTGTCTTAATCACTGACATTAGCGAGCAGTGTATGTTAATTGGCGTGTTGAGGAAGGTGATGTTTGTGTGTCGAAGTGCAGGTGATGGAATGTAACTCCTGACATCAACAAACAATCTGAGATCATTAGGCTGAGGAAGGAGGCATGGGAAGGATGTGGGAGTCTCTGTTGTTCTTTGTGATTAGCGTGGAATGGAATACGTTAGCTACACGAGATGTTCACACATCGTTGAGTTACAAAATGTGTCAATGCAATTAATGAAGAATACAAGTATGAATTGCATTTTCGGTGTTAGCTGACTTTTGTTTAAGCTAACTGAGGAGGTTAGCTAAAGCTACGAAAATATATATTTAGCTAAAGCTACCTGGTTTATTGACATAGATTAGAAGGCAACTGTCACCCCACTGAGTATAATTACTTGTATTAATTTGGCAGATGCTTTTATCCAAAGTCGAACCCACAACCTGGGATTTTTGTCCTGGGATCGAACCCACAACCTTTGCACTGCTAACGCAATGCTCTACCAGTTGCGTTACAGGAACACAGACTACAGTAGTTATCACCATCCCTCCATAATATCTATTTTATGGTCTTTTTAGATGTTTTGTAAGGTCATCATGGACCTTAGTCTAATGGTTGTTGTACAAACGCAGCAAAACATTATTTCTGCCTTCAGAGGCCCTGTCTGAAGGGCCTGACTTAAACTTGAAGTATGTGTGGAATTGTAGGCGAGCAGAAAGGAATTATGGGAGACGGCTGAAACAGAATTGTAAAGCAGCTCAGCCTGTCAGCTCAGAAGAATTATTCATCTTCAAAAGAATGAGATTCATGCCCGCAAGGTCCATTCCTTTATCTTTCACCTTCACTTTCCTCTTTCTGGCTCCCATCTTTTCTGTCCGTCTTATTTAAAAAGGCCCCTTGACTAGCTGAATGAAGAAGAATGAATGAACAGATGTATTAATGTTTTGGTCATGTTGAGATTTGGAGTGGATGGTGAGGCAGTTTTTCCCTATTCTTCACAAGTTCTAATGTAACTTTGACATGGGTCAAGTGTGTGTGTGTGTGTGTGTGTGTAAATGAAAGAATGAGAGAGAGAGAGAGACAGAGAGAGAGAGAGAGAAAGACAACAGACAACTAGTACAGCTGTGCCTCTAATAAGACAAAGCAAAGGACTGCTGCATTAATAAAATGTGTGTGTGTGAGATATATATATATATAGAGAGAGAGAGAGAGATCAGACCAGATCACTCACTCTCATTTAAGTCATTTAAGCTGTATTGTATGTAATGGGAAAGTATCTGGAATATATAACAATCTTTGTGTTGTGTTACAGCTGTCACTGGTGCTGTATGGTCTACAGAACCTCAGTGAACACATTCTGCTGCAGTAATCAACAACACCATTACAGGCCAATGATTAGCCACAAAAATCCAATTACAGTGTAAAATGCTTTAAAGGGGTGACAGGTTGATCACCGGTAATGGCGGCTGCGTGGCTGAACCGTGGACGTAAATCACGGTGCACTTACTGTTGCCACCACCGTGAAGCGTTTTAGCTGTGCTAATGAGAATTGCCATAACTCAAAATGAGCAAACGGCTAGCTGAGGCCGCACTTTATTTAGCTTCACACACACAGGAGATGAAACATCAAATGAAATGGGTGTTTTTTGGTGCATTATGTGAAGTGTTGCATGCCCTGAGCAGTGTTTGATTTCCCCTAGAACTGCATTTGTATGTTGGTTCTGTTTTTTTTTTTTTTTTTTGCTTTTGGTTGGTGTTGTGTGGGTGAGATATGATCAGGGTGTGTATTTCAAGCTCAGTTTTATTTGTTTACCATCCAGTAGCCGTTGATGACCAGTGACTTCTCTTCATCCATCCTGAAGCCTCTGTCACCTGTGCCTGGTTGTTCTTCTCTGTTGTTTTATCTCTCTCTCTCTCTCTCTCTCTCTCTCTCTCTCTCTCTCTCTCTCAGCACTCGTCACCATCTGCCAAGACCTGTTGGTTTGTTTGTTTAGAGCAAACAGCAAATCACTGCCTTCCTTTTTCTGTATGATGCCATATGCCGCAGCCTGTGTATTAGAGTGTGCCATGTTTATTAATGAACCTTATCAAAAGCGCCAACAAACACAAACACACACACAAACCTGCAGGACGAGTCGAGAAGTTCGCTTGTGTTAACATATTTGTTGAACTATGTGAACTTTTTGTAAAAGTTAACAGGCTTTGGTTACATCAGATGAACCATGATTTGCCTCTAGTCTGTTGTGGGTGTTGTTGATTAGGGAGCATTTGATTGGACCAAGGTCACTTGAGTGCAAGATGAGTCATCAGTGTTTTTGCTGCATGCTGTTGAAAGAGAAAGACGCTTGATTTTAAATGCACATATATAT
>JBAJNP010007144.1:0-19409 GCA_036877545.1 Yasuhikotakia modesta | reverse complement strand
AAAGATAGTGGCTGAAACCGGCCAACTAACAGACCCTGTCTCAATACAGCTGCCACCAGGATGCACGGAGGTGAGCTGGGAAACACGGGCCTTTTGACAGATATGTTTGTGTGAGAGAAAGACAGCGTGGGAGTGTGTGCGACCATACACACCCTTGCAGCAGGATGAATTCACACGTCTCAGAAATGTTACTACAACAGTACAGTCTGTCGTTCACACTGAAGCTGGACTCCGTCTTCAAGCTGTGATTGAATAATGCCAACTTTTAAGCCTGTCACCTCACATTTTAAGAAGTCTTTAATCATTCATATGTTGTTCTTGCCCTAAGAAAGACAAAAAGAGAGGTTAGATACAGTGTTACGTCGCCAGTCAATGAGATTCCAATACGTTTTCAGTTACTTTATGGCAGAAGGCAAGATTTAACATTAAATAGCAGCTTAAATTTTAATGTGCTCCTTACAGAAAATGATCCTCATGCTGTTTTGGACAATATAAAGGTAAATTAAATAATGGCAGGATTTTCATTATGAGTTAACTGTCCTTATAAGCCGTTTCTCCAAAGCAATGAGTCATTGAGGTGATATCAGTTCATGATGGCGTTAGATTGAAGAAAAAAGAGGGAACATACAGCTAGATGAATAAATGTTTAGGCTCATTGTACAGAACCTATTTCAGTCTATTATTAGTTCAACAACCTTCAAATGGAATTTTTAGAAATCTCTCTCATTTTTCTCTCTCTTTACAACAGAACAGAAGTAGGAAAAACAATGTGTGGCTCTTTCTGATAAAAATCACAGTGTGGAAATGTCAGCCTCTTCTTTTTCTCCTATTGCTTTGTTTATGTTGACATTTATCAAAAAGAGAAAAATGTTGAATATCAGCTTTATTTTATTGGGTGGCTGGATATCTTCCGGCTAATTCTTTGTAGTCTTTAATTTCTGTCAAAGAAAGGCTTGTGGTTGCATTTAACCATAGGGCACAAAAAACTAGTGACCTTATTCCAGTAAAATGACTTGAAGTAACTTTCTCCAGGCTTTCCCATGAGGAGGAAAAAAAAAAAAAAAAATCACAAATGAGATCTCTTTCATATCTCAAGCATTTCTCCTAGGCATTAAGATTTATGCCTCCTACTCCTCAGTATGTATCTAGAGTTTCAGAAAAGATCTCAGCTGATCTTATCTTTGCTAAAATTTGTCAAGAAGTCAAAGTCGGCTATTAAATGACTTTAATGTGAACACATTTCTAAAATCCAATTATCTATGTACATGCTATCCTTATTGATTTCATAGCTGTGATCACTGTATGTATCAACAAATGTTTCATTGTTGCTATTTTAATCTTTCCTAGAGCTTTTTAGAAGAAACACCAGAGGCAAAAATGACTACTTACATAAACGAGACATGAAGTCCCTTAAAGGCAAATGAGTTAATTTGGCAGTCACACTGGCAATGCTCCCAGGCACATATTTTCTGTCACACAAGTACAGCTCATATCTACTTGAATGGGGAAAGACCGAAATCTCCAAAACCTTTTGCCAATATTACATTCCAGTACCATTTCAAATCTGCAATAAATCTGACAACAGTGGTATTGTAAATTGCTCTTACTCAGCACATATCACACAAAAATGTTAAGGTTCAGGTAATACACATGTGAAAAATAAAACAGCAATTGGTCCTTTTAATTGTAGGGTGGGACTTTAATTCCTAGAGCTGCCAGGTGATTGGCTTTTGTAAGTGTAAGGCGGGACTTCTGCAGCAAATGTACTAAAGCCTGTGATTTCCAAGCCTGTGAACTTTATTATGAGTGGCCCGTTTCATCACCTTAGAATAGTTATGATGAAACATAACTGCCAGCAAAATTATCTACTGGGTTTGCTACAGTTTTAAGCAACTGCATGTAGGGTGTCCCCTTAATAGTGATCACAGACAACTATTAAACCACTCCTTTAAAGTCAAACTCTCTCCCAGGTGGCTGTAGGGCCACGGCCTGCAGAAATGCGATAGGCATAATCCCATTTAACCTAATTGCATCTGCTGCATGAGCGCTTTTCCTGCGTTCAGTCACGTGCCATTCTCACAGAGCAACAGAAAGATCTCGCTTTCCCACACACACCAGAGACGTCCTCACATCACTTCCAGTCTCTTTCCTCAGGCGTTCTGTCTAAAAAAAACCTGCATGTGAATGACATGTTCATGCAAAGAGTGACACGCGTCAAGAAAAGACTGGAACATGTCAGACTGAAATATTCTCTCTCCCATTCCAAAGGGTTGGAATGAGGAATAGAGGATAGTGAGAGAGACCTTGTTATCCTGGTGCATTCTGGGAAACGTTGCATTACGCAGGCAGACCAGGGCTTGGTGACACTGGTGTGGTCAATTATCTAAGACAGTGAGACATCATCTGGCTATTTGTTCTCTCTGTCACTCATACACTCACACAATCTTACTGAGACACACTCGCACCTTCCCACATAATCAGTTTATAGGGAATTTAATTGTTAGTGGTGATATGACCAGATAAAAATTCACCTGCTGGCCAGGATATCTAAAAATTCCAAATCTCACTTTACTCACTTTACTCAAAATCTCATTTTACTATAAATTGCCGGTATGTTCTTGTCAAAAATGACAATATACAATATTTGAACAGGAGCTATTTTTAACTTTAAAGTGATTTGTTTTGTTTGTATAGTTATCACACATTTTACTCCAGTTGCATAGGTTTGTTTAGGAGAGTCAGTTTCTGTATGGACACATGCTCAATCTTTTTAGCATGCATGGCACTCGCAACACCAAGGTCATGGGTTCGATTCCATAGGAAGCAAATGATTAAAACATACCATGACTGCACAGCGCTTTGAATAAAAGTGTGTCTGCCAAATACATAAATGTAAATGTGAAACATATTGTGAAATATCAGAATCATGATAATACAACAAGGTCATATAAAACCTGACTTGTATCACTCTTCATAAAATCACACAGCCACATAGGTTTAAATGTGTAATATTCTCCACACAAGCAACATCCTGCTAGTTAATAAAGGCACTTCTCTGCTTTTATGTTCAGGTGAGTCGCCTGCAGTCAGAACACAGAAAACTGTCACCTTGTGGCAGCAGCTACAAATTCAATTAATATGCAAATTCACACAACTTGATGAGGTGTCTTAACAAATAACCCTGAATAAAGATAAGCTTGTTTAAGGTTGTTTTATTAAACAGGCGCCCACCCAATGTCAAAGCACTGCAACGGGCCCTTAAAGGACCAGTGCTGGCATATCCAGGCTCATACATTACAAGGTTTCTGTGCTAATCTTCATCTACAGAAAAAAAGGTCTGTCAGTTTCTTTTTGTTTCTTTTTCTTGTGTTTCTAAAGAGGCATAACCCAGTTAACAGAAAACAATGCTCTAACTCAGCGGTTTAACATTTAAACTCAGATCCTTTCATCTCACACACCGCTGCTTTTGATTGGTGCACATTTAAAGACGCTGTTTTAAAGTCCTTCAATGTTTATAAGTAATTACTGAGAAGGAATTAATTGCAGGAACGATGTCCTACAAAGCAGCAAGCATGTGCTCACCTCTCTCTCTCTCTCTGTGTGTGTGTGTGTGTGTGTGTGTGTCAGAGGTGAACCAATCATGTCCAAAGATGTCAGCATCTGCCCAAGCAATTTTATATGGGAGTAAATGGCAGATGGGGATGTTGTTCTCTGTTTAATCAGTTCCACCAAATGTGGTTTTATCCCGTATAGAATTAAACCATCTGTAGCACAGAGAGGTGTAAAGGTTCAAGCAGAGGATATGTAATTCTACTGTCTAAATCAGGGAACATTTTGCTGTTTATGTTTATGAATGAATGAAATGAATTGGTTACTTTTGTGATTTAAAGGCCAATAAACATAAACTGGTCACATGATGAGAGGCCTTGATATGCAACATTTCAGTATAAAATATGACAGGAAGACTGGTTGTCATTCTAGTTGTCCGTTTAGTCTTGTGAGTGTTTCTCAGAGCAGGTATATTTTGGGGGGTGGGGGTGGTTGGGGGGCAAGTAATAATAATAAAAATGTTCACTAAAAAGAGGGCAAATTGTAGTGCCTTACAGCTGAAAAATATTCTGTAAATCATTTCTTCCTTTACCATCATTCTCAGTCTCTCTCACAGATACGTTACCCATGGGCTGCAACCATTATATCCACAGCCATTTATTTTCAGCACCTCCAGTCAGACACACAGACCATAAATTGGTCTCCAGGAATGGTGCGGTAGTGAGGGGGAGACAGGCTGATGAATCCCCTTCGTTTTAAGTGGATATGATGTGCGAAAACTGCAGTCTGGAGTGAGGAAGATGAGAAGCAGAGGCAGAAACCGACAGAAAGCACTAACTGAGTAACAGCAGGAAAGAGACACCATTGGTTCATACTCAGAAACACTAGGAAAGTGTTTCTGCATTTTCATTCTGCATTTTCTAATGTTAATGGAAATAAATTGTTTTAAAATATATTAGTAAGTGTTAGACTTAACATTAAAATTAAAACATACTGTTCAAAGTGTTAATTGTTAGTCCATGTTAACTATGGTTTGTTAACTTATGTTAACAAATGAAACCTTATTCTAAACTGCTACTGAAATAAAGTAATACAGACAGACAATGTATTACAATTGTACTCTACTGTTGCACATTTGCATTGCCCCTTTACTTAGCAGCGATTGCTGRGGACAATCTGTCTTAAAAGAAATTTAGTTGGATGAGAAACATTTGCTAATTAGGTCACATTTAATGTGTCCTAAAAGCAAATAAGTGATGCGAGACTAAGGGCTGCGGTAGATGATGTTGCAGTATCGAAACATATCTGATCTCACTGGAAATTTTTCAAACTCATTTTCTAGCCAAAATTTTCAGAACTCAAAAACCCAAAATACAGGATTTCAATACCAAATCTATTTAACCTTCAAATCAATCAACAATGAGGGTGTATTACAGTTATTTTGAAAGTATAATTAATAGAAAATGTCCACAGCAGTTCTGGACACTTAGAAAAAAAAATAATGTTTATACAGAAAGCAACGTCCTTACTGAACACTTATTAATTGTTTTATAATCTATCTACCTATAGTATATCATTTGTATTATTCTGACAATATTGCATACAAACAACGAACAGAGAAGATACAATGCAGTCTATTTCAAAAATAACTGTCTTCATTATAAACTCACTTATGGAGGTAATTTGCTAATTATAAACCATTTTATTTTTTCACTAGAATTAAACTTTGCTTGCATTTGTGGCAAATAAAGCAGCAGACTATTGCAGACAGGACAGGCCCCTCCTGTTACATGAAAGCCATCTCCATATCAGGGATTTTAATTAGATTTTCTGCTTGGTGTAAAGACGAGAGCTGCTGACCTCAGTTCAGTTTTTCTCCTCCTCTGCGAGACTCACTCGCATAATCCAAAATAATGTGACTGATACATTGTGACACAAGTTAGATACATAAATTTGTAGAATTTGTTCCACCGCTCTAAATTGAAACATTAAGGGGCTGTGGGACGGCGATATCTTTAGGCCACAACAGCCTTCACTTCTGTCTGCCTTATCTAGCTAGCATGTGAATATTTAATATTAGCAAACCAGAATTGCTCTAAATAAGTAGCACTGATGAGAGATTGCCTGCTAGCAAAGGGCAGTGACTCAAACAGTGTGGTAAGAAGCTCGGCCATTTACAGTTAGGAAGTATTTTGTACAAATAAGCATATCATACGAGCAAAGTGATAATGTAGCGCAGGCCGACTGCTGGAATAAAAGGCTGCGTGTAAAGAAATAAGCAAACATTAGGTGTGAACTGGCCTGCAAGAGGCCAACAAATACACCTACATACGGTTAGGAGAATGAGGTTAGCTGCGTCACCTTTTAGCTAGTTGACCTTTAAGGCAAAATGTGATAAAATGGTTGGCATTTCACTAACATTTTGCAATTGCTTTGACAAAATTGTATCTTTTATGTAGAAAATGTTTTATGGCGTAAAAAAAGAAAAAGATTGTGTCACAGGCAGCTGTTTCATATGGGCCCTTTCTAAATATACGGTCACATAACAAAAATGATCCACAGTTTAAGATTACGGGTTGACACATCTTACCCCAATGACCCTGTTTGTGATGGAGAGAGTTTCTGTGACTCCACTGACGCTAATAGCATTTCTGTGTGTTTTAGTAATTATACGCTAATCACGTCGTTTAGATGGTGTTAAGCAAAATTGCATAGGTGGCAATTAGCAGGCCATGCGCGTACATGATCATTAAGATGCAGAGAGCGAGCGGAAGACGATAAGAGTCAGTCGTGTATTTATATCCTGTCTTTCTGGTTTATTCTCCTTGATTCCTCCACCTGAATTAACAGACAGGTGCCAGACATCACGGCAGATGGGAGAAGAGAGTGTGGCAGGTTCACATCAAACGCTCACTTCCAGAACACTGGGTATAAATCTGTGACTAGTCACCGCCGCGACAGACGGAAGGTGGGAGAGGGACTTTTATCTCATGTGAAGGAGAAGGTTTAGACGGAGCTGGAATGTAAAAGTGTAGAAGAAGAATAACTACACAGAAGTATCTCAGAGGTAACTTCCTGTCAGTACAGCATTGCTACTCGCATTCACTAAATAAATGAGAATCATAATAAAACATTACAGTGTAGCGGAACATAGCTGCAATTTTCTAACACAAATTGGTGTTTGGTGCAGGTCTTTAATATATTCAAATCCCAAGCAATATGACTAGATTGTCTTTATCTATGTAAAAATATGGAAATGCATTTTATTGTCTGCCAGGAAATATATTAAGCGCCACAATTTCATGTCTGCAGCACACGCCTTAAAGATAATATACTTCTTTAAATCAATGTTCTCACATTATTTTTTAAAAAAACTGTACTGTCCAAAGCAAAGAAAAACAAAGTGTGTTTCCACTGAGCTGGTGAGGTTGGGCTATAGACATGAACGGCTGCAGTCCTGCATTAAGAATCTCCTTCTGGAATCTACAGCAGTGTGACAGAACACAGAACATCTCCTGAGGGAAATCACCACAGCTAGTCTGCATCAACCCTCTGTGACATCTCCATTAGCAACACAACCATGAATCTCTAGCTGTGTATTCTGTATGTGTCCTAGACATTCCCATATATATTATTTTCCCTTATATATTATTTACATTATTATTCTATACAGTTCCACCTTTTCTATAAATTAAATAGTACATTTCACAATATAATATAATATTAAATTTAACTTATACATATACAAAACTATTTACAATGGTTTCAATCAATAACCTTTCAAAAGCTACAGAAATCTTTGCAGGCTGAGGCAATGGTTAACCTACGGTTAACCTACTCTGATTTTACCAAATCAGGGCTTGAACTCCAACGTCTTCCTGTGATCTCTTGTACTACAACGGCTAGCTGAACAGCTAGCTGTCTGTTGGAGCGAGTGCTACTTAAATACAAAATGACATAAGGACATTTCAGCAGTTTGTTAGACAAGAGAGTTCACAGACAAAGCTGTTTAACTGAGCTCAGCAAAAAGCGAACGTCAAAAACACCAAACTAAGTGATATTGTGTTGAAAAGGGTCAAAGGTCAGTTTTTAAAAATACATTTTAACAAAGGGAATGTTACATGGTGTGTAATCATAATGTCCCAGCACTAAAATCACAGTATTTTAGCCAGTAAAAATAAAGAGTTTCTGACAAATCTCATTATCTGTCTCATCTGGAAGAGATATACCAGCTGTACTTATATACACACACTGAGAGAGAGAGAGATTGACTTCTTCTGTTTTGACTATTGGTTTATTTATGATGAGCCTCATAAAGAACTCCGCCTCTCTCTCCACCTCTTCCACTCACTTCATCATCATTCATCTCCAGCGTTGCTGCTCCTGTGCTGTCTGTGTTGTAACGTACTGCTGGAGAGAGAGAGAGAGTGCTGGTGCGATGGCTGTACAGTGATTTATAACCCCTGCAGTGTGCTCGTAAATCACACCTGAGTCTGTGCCGCTTCTTAAACGCTGCGTCCTGACAGCGTTTACCTTTTATAAATGATAGGGCTTTACCTCCCAGTGGGACACAGCCTTGGTTACTGCTCTCTCTCTCTCTCTCTCTCATTGCTTTACTCTCAACGGAGTGGATGCATAAGACGCAAACTTGTTGCCACCCCTCTCTCCTTTAAGCTTCTTCAAGAGCTGTTTTAGGAGTTAAAAAATGGTTTTAATTTTCACAGTTTACGTAAACAACCGTTACATTTGTTATGTAAAGACATTAGCCAATCATAACAGGGAAATCTCATGAAAGTCATAAAGGCCAACCAACACCAAAACAGAAAAGCAGAAAGGAACATAAAATTATGCAGTGAACATTTTGACCGGTTTGGTGCTGTAATTTTAAAGACATTACGGCTGGGCATAAATAAATGAAAACAATTTATGCACGTCAAGCCCCCTATGTAATCTTGTCTTTACTGACCCACAGTTTGTTTCCTCGCTCCTCTATTCCCGCATCAGACAGACACAACTGAATCTCAGCCCTGTTTATTTACTCGCACTGCATCATTCAGTTAAATTAACCTGCCACTCTTTTACATCTCAACATCCCTCCCACTGCTTGATTTAAATGGAACCTGTGTGCGCATTTGTACTTGCATGTGCAGTCAGGATCTTTCCGTGTGTGTATTGTGTGTGTGTGACACACCTGTATGCTGTATATTGTGCCAGTGTGGGGTAGAATAGCAGAGCCACAGCTGCTAGGGGGTCCTGCCAGATAAAGGTGAGGTCCCACACACAGCAACACTGGATACACTGAACACTGGATGCTGCTGACTCTATATAATAGCCTTGAATAGAGCCATGAGAATAGATCTCTCTCACTCTCCTTTTAAAACACACACACACATCATAGGGATAATAATCACAAGCTACCACACACACACACTCACACACACAACAAAAAAACAGTTTTTTTTGCCAATGTCAGACAAAGACTACACACACACTGTGTGTGTGTGTGAATGAATACACACCTCTGTGTAGTTAAAATAAAACAATTCTGCACAGGAAATTAATACATAACAACGGCACAGTTATAGTTACACGTCTTATTTCACATGGGTGCAGATTTCTTGTGAACCGAGGCGGTGATGTATAACTGCTGTGGTCTTGCACAGTATTTTTCAGCAGGATTCATCAGTAGATGTGACAGAGCAGCATTAAACCTCTGGAATTGCCAGCCGCTGTAATTTATGTCTCCTGCACTGACAGTCAGGCCTGATACTGTGAAATAGTAACATGCTGTAAATCAACTCATGTCAACACAAGCGGCCATTATAAATCACACAGCACTGCATGTGGGTGTGTTCAAAACCCTCAGAATTACTGCTGCAAAACAGGCAAATTGTTCTCGAACTAAATGTTAGCCCTGAATATAATTCACAATGTCTTTATTTAAATACAAATCTTATTTTCATACATTGTTTTTCCTTTTTTAAAAATGAACCTCACATAACTCACAAAAGATCCAACGTCCACATTATTCCAGTGTGTGTGTGTGTGTGTGTGTATATATACACATACACCACACACACATATACACGTATATATATATATATTTTTAAAAGTTTTAAGGATGTTTATTTCTTACTGGAAAACAAGACTAATTTTATTCAGTGACTATAATTCACTTCTGCCACTGTTATCTCATGCATCGCTGCACAGCCAGTTACATGCTGATTAAATGTAAAGCAATACAGACATGAAGCCATTTTGAAAATGTTCTCACTTATTTTAGTATGATCTAAATTAAACATTGCTCACGTATTTTTACACAAAAAACGTTTTTACACAAATTATACCTAAAAAAAACCTTTAACTGGCCATGATGTATAAATATTATCTATGTATCAGCTGCTCATTTAGTCGGCTATCCATCTGTTAAATCGTTACTCACTTGATCTTTCCTAAAAAGTGTAATTTCTTTTTCAGTTCCAACTTCTCATGGCATGATATGAAAAGGAAGATGCCCGGGACATGCAAGATAAACCAGAAAGACAGTTTTTTACA
Source organism: Yasuhikotakia modesta (assembly GCA_036877545.1). Lineage (NCBI taxonomy): Eukaryota > Metazoa > Chordata > Actinopteri > Cypriniformes > Botiidae > Yasuhikotakia > Yasuhikotakia modesta. The sequence goes on along the minus strand of JBAJNP010007144.1, from coordinate 9,305 downwards.
TTTTTAACGTGACAGTTGCTCTTTGTGTTTATGTTGGCTGGGCTACAGTGCGACTAAGAAACGCAGTAGATATGGAAAACTGTCTTCAAGCCAGACTGATGGGTAGTTTAGAGAGTGTTTGGAGAAGAAGAGCGAAATTTTCTGAGTTGTGGCACAACATCTCTTTTTTCCTCAGCACCAATATCATGTTGTGCTCGTGAGAGGCGCTGCATTTATCAGAAAGATGTGTGAGGTCTCACGATTGAACTAAACATTCAGAGGCAGATAATAAATCAGTCTTAATCTGTAGCTTTGCTTTGTTTTCCAGTTTACTTCTGAACACCTTGAAATAGATAGATTTACTTGAGGAGCAAAATTCTGTAAGATAATAAGTATTGTTAGTGTGTGTGTGTGTTTTTAAAAACAACAAAGCAGTTAAATTCTAGATATTATTTCTTACACAATTTAGCTTCACAAGTAAACATATCTGTTTAGAATGATTACTTTTACTTGCAAACAATATACTGTGCAATATGTAGCATCGTTGTTTATAACTTTATATTGTTATAACTTTTAGGAACAAATAGCCAGTACAGTTTTGCATCATCTTTACTGATGTTTTAAATAAATATATGGACCTTGTAATCAACCTATAGTGTCAGGGACGCTGTTATGTATAAACTACAGCGTTGTGCAATTACAGTTCACACAATATGTTAGTGTTCACTGCTATCTGTTGACCCTTGCCTTACAAACACAAGCATCAAAATGTCAGCAGTAGGGTCTTCACTCTTCTCACCTCACATTACACCGTGACCAAGGGCATGTTATTCAGTTATTCAACCCCCCAGCTGCTAATGTAGACACTGCGCTCACATGTTATTAATTAGCTGAGAAACAAAGCAAGTCGACAAAATGATTCCATGTATCACAAACATAACAATCCCTCTCTGAGCTCAACATCTAAGTATCTGGTTAAAGTGTGATAGCCAAAAAATTGTTTTTAAAGGGATTCAATAGTCAGAAACCTCTCAAAAATGCCTGAGATAGCAGCGCTGTAAGAGGGAAGGTATTTGGCCCATTGAGCATCACATGAAAACATGGAAGTTTTACGAATGATTGCAATCTGCACCTTGGAAATAACAACTAGCAGAACATGACAACAGAACCCATAATGACACCTAGAAATTACCTCATACTCAAATTCTGTTATCATTTACTCTCCCACAAACCACTTTGGATTTGTTTTCCGCTTTGAAAATCAAAAGACTGATCACTTTTTCCATGCAGTTATAAAGAACGAGGACTAGAGCCTTTAAGCTCTGAAATGCTGCAAAACCATTAAAGTACATTAGACTGCTATACAAGACTTGTGTGCTATATTTGAGTTAAATTGAATAGGACCAGTATGATTCATGAACGAATCATTTGAAGCGGTTTTATGAGTCCAAGTCAACAGAATGATTGATAAGATCAAATCCAAATAATTGATTCTTTCACAAATGTGACACTGCTATTGTCATCAGCTCTCATGAATGTGCAAATGAGAGGTTGTGTTAACTTTCAGTTAATAAAAACGGCTTTTATGTTCCAAATTTAATAACGTGCTCCTGTTTTAGTATGTCGCTAGCAACGTTAAAATCGGGGTTCAACCCCCAGGGTACACACAAACTGACAAAATGTTTACCTTAAATGCACTACATAAAATCGCTATGGATAAAAATGAGTTAAACATGTCAAATTCATTCATTCAATATGAAAAAGAATGAAACAATTTTGCAACAACATAAGGGTGAGAAATGATGACACCATTTTCATCTTTTAAAGAGAAAAGAATGTGAAAAAAGCGAGTAAACAAGCAATCTGACTTTAATGGGAATGTTTGGCTATAAAACAAGGTAATACAGAAGAAACGCTGGATTTAATGAGCTGGACCAGCCTGAGATCACAGAACAGCTCCCAATGGCTTCTCACAAGCCAACTGATGCTCAGGTGAGATTATTAGGAAGCTCTACTGATGTGTGTAGCATCGCTCTCTGTTTCAAGGGAGTCCCGTAACATCCTTTAAGGGGGTCGTTTATCTCATTTTAAAAAACACATTCATCGTCGTCCAAATGCTGCTTTGACATTTCAGGTCACACTAACATTTGTGTCGTTCGCTTTTCTCAGTAAGCATCATTAAATGTACTAGACGGCTAGCTTGGAGCAGTCCAGGCTGTTAAAATCAATTACACATTTTTAACCACATACAATTTAACAATGATATTTTTATATTGTATATCTTTAATTATGTGATCACGAAATCCTGAAACAACAACGGAAGGGTAGTAATCTGAATCTGACTAAATGTGGAATAATTGGAAGGACGTTGTAACCATCTGTGCTCTTATACCTGCCCGGGATTTGCATCACAGCTGCTAACAGTACAAATAAATATCAAACCTCATTCTTCCAAACTACCAGATTTCTATTCCACCACTTGCACCTGCAATAATTGCACCACAATGGATGTACTGTATGTAGCACAACATTTTGCTGTAAAAATAAATAAATATGGATAAACAGCAGCTTTCAGGAGTTGTTTTTCCTCAGTTTTTTCCTCAGTACATGGACGAGTAATGAGGGGCTACCTGTAATTACATACAGCTGCTGTCTTCCCTGACAAACGCTAATTGCCGGTAATGATTTTGGAGTGCTGTAAAATTCACAGGCTGGGCTCTGGCATCGTGGTAGGAAGCCCTTTTACCACAGAGAAACGGTGTTAATCTCAGCCGCTAACCCATCGAAATCTGTGCTCACCTGTTTGCCATCACTTTCATGAGCTGATAACAGGTTTATTGGAGTCATAACGCACAGGTGGGGTTTAAAGGTCCCGCTTGGGTGCGAGGCCTGGGAAGTTTCAGCCTGGGAAAAAAAAGGATTAGGGACAGCTCAGACCATGACCGAAGAGAATAATGAGATATGTCCGTAATTAAAAGGCAAATGGAACAAGTGATTTAAGAATTATTGGGTTGCAAAAGTGTGTGGTAAAAAGAACACTAGGTGAGCCGGGTTGGCAAACTCTATTTTGTTTTTACAGACCGTTTTACAGGGCTGGGTTAATTCAGATTGAACCTGAACTTCTTAAAACACGGACATAAATAGATGTACAACAAATGAACAGATAAAACTAAAATAATGGAAATAACCTGCTAACGGTAGTACACAAAAATAGCAGCAAATGTGTGTAGACATCACCAGTACTTCTGCTTATCCAAAAGTAACAAACAAGAAATACATGGCAGACAACTATGAAATCAGAACAGAATACATAATTAAAAAGATCTAATGGCAACAAAGCAGCACACATTAGCAAGCATGTTGCAAGCAATATGCATATGTTGTCTAAAACACGTTGACACCATCTTCTTCATGAAACTACATTTATTTTCATTCTGGCCGATGTCCTTGTGACATGAAAGAAAATGTCTCTGAAAAACATCTTTAACTGCTGCCCTATTGATCATTTTCTTCAACGCTTTTGCTGTCAGGGGAAAAAATAAACACCCAGTAACACTGAGAGCTGTGTGCGCTAAAGGTCTGCTTGTAAGACACAGAGCAGCTTATGAAGTCCTGCTGGCTGCTATCTTAACAGCAATAAGACTTATGAGGTAATTAAACTCATCATTAACACCAAGGCCTCGCGCGATAAAACTTTCTCATGCTTAACTAGTGGAGAACAACACCTTCCAATGGCAAGTTCAGGGGTTCGATAGTGATAAAATGTAATGCTGGACACACTGTAAGCTGATTTTGATAAAAAGTTTTAGGCAAAAGCCACTTGAGTCAAAAGTTTCACCATTTAATAGACGTTAATTATCAAGTTAAATTATCATTAGCGTAATGGTTCAAATAGAAGTAGTAGCTGAAGTGCCCTTGAGCAAGACATCTAACCCCCATTTTAAAATATAAAGTCTTCAGTTTTACTGCAATACTTGGTTAACATACAAATCCTCCATATAATATTTGTGAAGTAAAAGTGGAGTAATGAAGCAATTACTCACATACTTACTTATACTTACTTTACTCATAAATGTCACTAAACAGAAAGAACTCAATATATCAAAGCATAAATCACTGATACACAACTACACCAGATGTTAATAAAGTGTCTCTACTGCTAGTCACACATCAACCAACTGTCATCATCCAGCTTGTTATTTATGAACTTCTGCTGTTTAAAGCAATGGACCTTTGAACGCATGAGCCTGTGGGAACTTTTTGAGGAAACATCCTGTATCTTATCTGTGCTGGTGTGAATTTCAAAGGTTTACATGTTTATTGTTGTGTGTCCAAAAAACAGCTAATTGAGGAAAGATTGCAGTTGTAGCAGCCCTGCTGATATTTTACATATCAAACTCTCCTCAGCGTCTCTGCTTATCACTTCTGGCCTCTTTCAAAACATAAACATGGCGTTTTTATCACAGGCAAACATGTTATGGGCCTCTTGTACAAGTTGAATGTGATGTATTCTGTGTGTAATGTAAAGCTTGCTCTGTGTGTTGCAGATAAAGAGCAGGAAAGAGATACTGTCATACAGAATTGTTCAAAGTGAGACAAACAGTTATTATTATAATAACTTTGTGCTATTTCAGAAGCCACACTCACCAGAAATGACAACTGGAGACGTATATGTTGTGATGGTGAAAAGGGTTCTTCTGCACAGCCAAAAAATATTACTTTTAATTTGTTAAAAACCAACAAATCATTAAATATGTCAAATTTTATTTATAAACATAAAATAATAAAAATTTCTAGTGAAATATGCTCAGTGCTAGAAACTATTTAAAATGTATAATTTCAGCAAAGACTATACAAACAGCCCATGGCTTTACATTTCTGTACACTATCCAAACAAAAATGTCTCACATGAATGTTTCTTCTCTTTCCTCATCTCCAACCTGCTCAGAGACTCGAGTGAAGCGGCCTTGGATTTAGAATCCTGGCAGACTCTCAGGAAATTAAATTTAATATGGGGATGTGCACAGTGGGGAAAAAAACATCACTGGTAATTGGAACGGAAGGATCTGGGTGGGGGTGTTGGAGATGTAGTAGAAATTGAGATGTTGTCACTGAGTCCCTATCATCGCTTGGGCACTGAGGGAAAGCAATTAGGGAGTCGGAGGAGGGTGTCACCACAATTCAAGGGAGCAGAACGTGGGGCGACCGGCGGGCCGCGACTGCTAGTGGGGTGCGGAGTAATTGGGGCTTGAGGTGACAGATTGAAATCATTAAGGCTTCATGTTTGTTTAAATGTGCTTCTGCGTTTAATGAGTAGACCTGCCTATTCATTTCCCACTGTAAATCAAGATTCCTCGCCTCTGTGACTGTACTGGCAGTATTTCTCACATAAAAACATAATTGATGCTTAATATGGTTAGAGCTGTTAAGGATCAAATGCATTTATGGGAGTCTCGGACGGTGCTGGTCCTGTTACGCTGTGCACATTATAACGGGCCTAATGGCAGTTTGCAGTGTGAGGTACGGTGGGCCGCTGTGTGCCGGTTTTCAAGGACATTTTCTGGCACAAAACAATGAGATTAATACCAATCTCATTTCCTTTTCTTTCAGAGATCATTCATTTCCAAAAATTCAGAGATCATTCATCAGCCGTCTTTTTCCGCACGTCCAATGAAGTTGGCTGTATGTCTCCATGGCACTGGCCTCCAAACCATCACGGCCTAAATCGGATGGTAGATTTTCCCAAAGTCTCTCGTTTCCTACATTGAAAGGGAAGAGAAAGAAGGTAAAACAGAGGAGTGAAAATGACTGTGACCCAGCGGGGGGTCCATGCTAATAAACAGGTGGTGTGGGAGAGGGAAGGTTAAGTCCATCGGGTGGGTGTCTCCAGAACCCCGTGCTGCGTGGACAGATGTGTGGACGTGCGCTTCTCTATTCCCGCCTGTTCTGCCAAACCAGTAGCCTGTGTTCAAAATGCTCTCATTTATCCCTCTTTGTTCTTTGTTATTTTTGGACTGCCGCAGCCAAATTGTCTCTCTCTGAGGAAAATCACGTTCTTCTGCTCTCGATCTCATTTGTTCTCCTCCATGTGTTTTGTGGAACAATGTTTCAGAATTCTGTGTGACACTTGGCTCTGTGTGACAATGGTGTAAAAATGCACATAAAGAATCTAAAATGGGCTTTTGTTGCCATTGCCATGGATCTCAGAAAGGGAGGCAAAAAGGGGCGCTGTTCAAAATGAGGGTTGTCATGTGACGACCTCTGACCTTGTGCATAAGAACAGGAAGTTGGTGCTAAAATAGAGAGTTTAAATGCATGCCCTTACCAGCGAGATGTTCACAGGTGTTCCTTTAAAACAATTGACTGCTTAGTTATAACTACTGAAACAAAATGCTAAAGCAGAGGTTCTTGACCTTTTTGGGCCACATTCTTTTTTAGGGTCCCATGTAGCAGAAAGATGCAAAGTACACTGTAGGACCTCACAGAAAGCAGATTACGCTCACATTCTACTGCTTTACTGTTTAGGGTCTCTAAACTCTAAACTATTATATTTTAGATATAGTTTAGTTTCTCTGTTTTTTCTCCAGCACCTTGCACCACAGCTTGTTCTTGTTCTATCACAGCTATTTAGCCATAAGGACCTGAACTAACATAAAACTTATTTGATTCCAATTGTGATGGTAATTATTTTAACAATTATGCTAAAACAAAAAATAAACAAAAAAATTACAATGTACCAATCTGCATTTCATATGGTGTCACAAACCAAAGATAAGCTCCTCTGCTAAGCATCATGGGTAAAGTGTCAAGGGGGAAAAGACTGTTTGAATGATGAGAGATACTGTGATGATCCACTAAAAGTCACAATGTGAGTCAGGGTGGAAATCACCTGCCGACTGCTGTTCTTTCTCTTTAGCTGTCGAACGCTGCACCTGCCACTATAATAGAGGAGGAAAAAACAGTTAACAGAGTAACTCTCAGATGATGCTGTTTCTCTCATTATCCTCTGAGTCAGGCTGCTGGCCGGGCCTGAAAGTTTCACTCTGACACATACACAAAAAGGAGACCAAAAAACCCCCACTTGCCAAAACAAGCTGAGCAAATGACAACTTGTACTTGTGTCACACAATACGCTGTCACACAAAAACTAAAGAAAAAAGCGGTTAACCCAAAACTGCCGTCGCTGGTTTTGGCGAGCACAGGCAAGGCTGGAGGTCAGTGGGGATTTTTGGAATTTTTTTTTCCGTTGCCTGACACCCACTCAGCGTGCCCGTTCTTTGAGCAAGGCGGCACGGCCACCTGCTTTCATTGTGGCCGGCAGCTTTGGAGCGCGGCAGGGGGGCCTGCAGGGACGGCCGAGCGCTCAACATGTTCCGGCGAGTTTGTTTGGAAACCGGCGGGCTGGGCCAAGAACAGCTGACAGACATACACGCCCACTCTCTCTCACTCACTCATAACTGCCTGCCTCATTTTGTCTTAATATATATTTTTCTTCTTACTTTTCTGTACCCTTTCCCTCATGCACTCCCTGCAGGGGTCTAAAATACACATTTTAATTGCTGCCTGACCATCTCTGCTTTTTGCGTCCCAAAGGTATGATGTCATCAATAATGGCCAAGACAGAGCCCAAGTTAATTTTTATGATCTCATTATCTCTGTGGTTTAACTGACAACAAGCCTATGTACTCCCTTATGACTAATTTACAGTGAGCTATATACTACAATGCCACTGTTAAACAGCTTAGCAATAGTGATTCATTTTGATAATTTATTAAAATATGTAGTTCCCACATCTTGTTCACATCGTTCATAAGAACATTTAATCTTTTTACTTATCAATCATAACACAATTAAAATATATAAATGGGGACAATACATTTTAAAACAACCAAAACATATAAATAAAAAAGTTATTTTCAGAGTGAAGAAAAGCAAACACCAGATTTGCTTGTTTTAAAAAGCAGAGCTGAGCTTGTATCTAATTTCCAGTCACAACTCTGAAACGGAAACTTTCCACCCTGCTGTATGTAAAGAGTGACATTCAAACCTTTGTTGAAATGTCAGCTCTGATGCCCCCCTGATACACATGCAGGATTTATGCATTTATGATGCATCAACCACTCGCGTCACATCAGTCATTCTGTCATCCCTCACTTCATGATCAGATGGCGTTTATACATCTGACACCTGATGTCACGTTAAACTTTTATTCATCTTACAATAACAAACAAACTGTATGCAAAAATACAAGCCTACACACATCACACCATTACAAACTGCCATTGTCAGAATTACACTCAAACCTGATAGGACAGATGTCTGAAAAAGAGAGTCTCTTTTGCAATGGTACAAAGTTTGTTTGCTGCCATTTTGGGTGCTTGGTGTTTGGCACATTGTGTACTAATTGTATAACCAGTGTTACAACAAATACAATGGTTAAACCATGACAGCAAACCATGGTTAATTTGCCATTATCGTGAGTTAACTGTAGTTTTTTGGGTTTGAGAGAGAGACAGAGGGAGAGAGAGAGAGAGAGACAGACAGAAAGCCCTCTTGGGGAAAACACCTGGCTAGCAGAAACACAGCCAGTGGAGATGAAAGACCACGAGAGCAGCTTTTTGATAATTCTCTTCAAAGGCGTAACAGAAGAGAAATCTCCCGGAAGACTTTTCTCACCAGCTTTATCTGCTGCAGCTTCCGGAGTCTTCTGCACCTCACAGAACACTTGTTTTTACAGCCTGTTCTCTTCCTCCACTTCTTCTCTCTCTCTCTTTTCTCTCTACAGCAAGGGAAATCACCCTTTTGTGCTTTTTCAAATACATGCTTAAAATAGTTTCAGCACTCGAGGTATATGAGGTAAAGTCACACAGCTCTGTTCCTACACTGACAGCTTTAAGGAAATCATTCTGTGAAGAGAAAGATCCATTATATGAAAATCCAGTAGCCAATAACACTGTTTTCCAAATAACACATTTTTTAAAAATGAACTTCATATATATAGATATATCTTTTTTAACTCACTGTGCACAAAATGCTGGAGGATTGTGAATAATCAGATTTAGGGCTGCAGATTTAAAAGCAAATGCAAATTAATAATGAAATTTAAACATTTTTAGAAAAAAAGTAAGATAAAAAAAGGTAAAATTATAAGCTTTTGGACTGTGTCTTAAATAAATGTGTAAATTATTAATCGTTGACAAAAAAATTAACAAAATTAGTTTAAAATAATTATTTCAAGGCAAAGACTACTTTAACAAAATAATAAAAATAACAAATGTGTTTATGATGCCACTGTTTAAGTATGACACGCAACTGAATCTGTGCTG
>JBAJNP010007143.1:4770-23408 GCA_036877545.1 Yasuhikotakia modesta | reverse complement strand
TAATACTAGCTTTCAACATTCTGTTGCTATTGCAACTGCAGGCTTTTTTCTGTAAATCAAACCCTTATAAACAAACCATGCAGTATGTTATTGAGTGACAGACATTATGGGCTGCACATAATGTTAAATAATGTAAAGTCGCTGTATGTCACAGCTGTGCCGAATCTACAGTTGACACAAAGAAATTAGCAGTAAAAACTCTCACCAGCAAACAGAATGACGCACAAACACACACATGCTCCAAAACATCATAAATGAAAAACTAAAAGCTCAACTGAAAGAACACTGATCCTAAACATGTTTACACTGCACTCATACTGAATTCAGTTTGACTCCTCTTTCAGCTGCTCCCTCTGATCTGCAGCCGCTTCCTGTTCCGGCTCAGTATCTGAAGGGGAGGGGCTATGCTGGGGGCGTGGCTCCTCTGTGTTGGGCTCATGTGGGATTGGAGCGTCTTCAGTGGGAGGGTCCTGAGGTTCAGAGGTCTTTTCTATGTCGTCTGTAAACAGAGAAAATGATAAAGTAAAAAAAATGTGGGAGTAATAAGTGGCCTTTAATATTTCACACATACAGACCGGCTCAGACCAGCAGCTTTTTAATGCTGGTCCAGGCTGGCTGAAGCTGGTTTGGTTCTAATCCAGTTGGTGGACCAGCATCATACCTGCATCATACCTCTGGTGAAGTTAGTTGACTAGCGTGGGTTTTACTAGTCAAGCTGGTTGGAAGTTTTGACGGGTAAGAAATCTTGCTAATGACAAAAACTGGTGAAGTTACCAGATTTAACTGAACAGGACCAGCTTTTAAAACTTCAGGTGAAGCTCAGCAGGACTGAAAATGATCGTAAACATGCTGGTAAAAGCATCTATACCACTGTGTGTGTGTGTGAGAGAGAGACAGAGAGCGAGAGCCAGAGAAATAGATAAAGAGAGAGAGGAGAGAAAGAGTGTGTATGTATTAAGTCTGTTAATACACTGCAAATTAAAAGCAGAATTTGTTGTATTGCTTATTTAGTAACAGCTTAATAATCACAAAATGCATCATCACTACTGTATATAAGCAGTTCATATACTGTAAACATAAATAGTTTAGATAAACACTACCAGTCAAAAGATTCAGTCAAACTTCTGTTTCATAAACTTTTTTAAATAAAATTAAATGTTGGAACTGTTATATTTTGCATATATCTGCATGCAAAACTTAAACTTTTAAGCATATGATTAAATCATTTGCATAATACCATGAGAAACATTTAGTGACGTGACCCAAACGTTTGACTGGTTGTGTGACATCGGATCTGTTCAGCATTTCAGACATTCAGTACATCAAAGTCTCTGACCAGATTCTTCACATTAAATAATCTGGCAACCGTTTTCAGCACATAACTGTGTTATGATTATATCTCTGTTTGTATAAGGTAAATAAAAAAATCAGATGAATGCCAAAAATGCAGGTTTTTTAGAACAGAAACAAACAGACAAAATCGAGTTACAATCATAATGATAATAAGCCGATCAGAAATTTACAAACACACACAAACACACACACACCATCTGGCCTCGTAATAGTGATTATTAAATCATCTTGTGTTTTGTGTAGAAGAGTGGTCTGTAAACTGAAATGATTGCGTTTATGATTATGTTATTAAAAAAGCATCATGCAGTGTGTGTGAGAGTGTGTGTGTGTGTGTGTGTGTGTGGAGGTTATGGGACCTGAGTGAGAACTGCTGAAACTATGAACTTTACTCCAGGGGGTGCCAGAGTGTGAAACACGAGTGGAGCGGCCCACCACTACAAAAACACACAAATATCATAAAATAACACATTCATACACACTAACACACATTCTGTAGGTTATGAAATAACAAGCAACACAAACCAAATAATGATTATAAGCGTCTGTGTGACCGTTTATGTCTTTAACTCGTGTCTTGATTTCTCCTGCCAGCTATTTATAGATTGAGTTTACAGTTTAAAGAATCACAAGACAGGATGACACAATGAGGTCAGAGGTCATGAGTATGATGTCACCAGCTGTTCAGCCAATGAAATACCTTCAGGAGCGTCGCTGTCCTCCGGCGTCTCTGTGGCCGCAGACGACTGCGTCTCAGGTGATTCGGAGCGAAGTCTGCGCTCAAAACTGAATTCTGGGAGTCTGGGGGCCTGGGGGCGTGTCTTCCTCGCCGGGTTCATGAAGTAACAGTAAGCACAACGAAATGCTGAAAACACACAACATCAAACTTCAAAATAAAAGTCCCTTCAGACAAGAAAACACCTTAATTTCGAGAAACCTCAGATGATGTTTTCTGATTGGCTTACCTACATATTCAAACTCCTCCTTTAAAGCCATACCATTATGGGAAAAACACTGCTGACAGATCAACGCATATCTGAGCATGAGAGAGAATAGAGACTGGATTATGAAGAAAGAAACATGCAGTTTTCACATCTGGCCAATATCAACGCTCAGAGAAACGGTTGGTCTAATGTTATATCAGCGCTTTACCTGTTCTGAGGTCCATCGCCCACCAAATACTCAATGATTCTGTCCACAGAGCCGCGCTCTCGAGGGAGGATGGGCCGGGCAAGAGGAGGGCCAGGGGGACGCATGCCTGAGATGTGACATTAACGTTTAAATAACGTTTAAGTAACGTCAACTCAAAATAAAGCAAATACACCACATTCAAACATTTAAATACAGTTACACCCATTTTACAAGTTCACTGACTTATCTAAGCAAACACTCATTCACAAATAATTCTGTGTGTGCTTCGAACCTGGTCCGGGTCCTGGTGAATATGGACTCATACTCCGCCTCATCATCTGTGGTGTATCAGCAGGACTCAATCCTGCAGGGCTTGTTATAGACCCAGCTCCCCCCTTCTCTGGAGGCCCCCCTGGAGCGGTACGGAGGGGCGTGGCTCCAGGAGTCATGGGCACCGGTCCCGGAGTTGCCATGGCAACATGGCGCTGTCGTAGATCTTTACATAATGAAAGCGTCACGCACGTCACGGATACAGATAAACACACTTTAACACAATCGCAGCTGAAAACTAAAGACGGGACAAACCTTGTCCTGGGCGAGGCGTCATAATGGGTCGGACAGGAGTGGCTTCTGGGTCCTGTTAAAAAAAGGTGACAAATTTACCACAAACACTGAAAGATAAATCCCATCATGTCTCTAAAGTCATGCTGAAGTATCTGAGCCTTCTGTTGAACAGCACTCACTGCTTTCTTCTTAGACTCTGGGTCGAATCTCTCCAGTATGAGTTTTGCATTTTTGTAGGTCTCTGTTTCCATCACCTCCTCAAGCTGAGAACAGCATATTCATACAAAACATTATATTTTAGCTTCTGCTACCCAAAATATAGCGATAAGCTGTAGAGATGAATAGTTTTAGCTTCAAACCCATGGTTCATACAGAGCCTGTGTTCCCACTTACTATTTTCCGTTTCTGTGTTTTTAAATCCTCTAATTTTTCATCTGAAAGAGAGAACAAAAAAAAACAAGAATTCAACTATTTAAAACTAACCAATCATCAAAATCAACAAAAGATTAATCAGCCAAAAACAATGCAGAAAATCTTTGGTGTTGAAACCCATTTATAATAAACTCCAATGAACTAGGATAGGTAAAGATGAAAGAACACGTTGAGGTCTTACTGTTTTTTTCTGTGCGTTTTGAGAAAAGGAAGATGAGCAACCGTCGTACCAGCAACACTCTGTAAATACAGAAAATACACACAGACATTGTGCAAAAAACATTGTGAACTTCACATCATAATTACATCAGCTGCACTAACAATGTACAGTAATGCAAGAAATATGTTTGTAACAAACTGTGAAACAACGTCAATTTCGATCAGTAACACTCACAGTGCTGGAAAGAACAGCAGAGGCAGGGCGGTGATGATGCGAGCGCCCCACTGCTCAGGAAAATACAGGTAATACACACACAAGCAGCTGAGCAGGTACAGGACAGACGAGTAGAACAGAAGTCGGCCCACCCACAACTTTAACAACCGCTGGTTCTTTGCTCGGAACTCCTCAAGATCCTTTATGTCCTGTAGAGTGAAGCCATAATGAAATATTGCATCACAATTTGCAGTCAAATAAACAGTCAGTGTTCATGAATTAAGATTTGTGTACATGCACCTAAAATGTGCTTTATATGGTAAAACATAACTTATCTAGGTATAATTAGGTCAAATATATATATTTTTATATACTCCACTAGAAATAACCAAGGACTGCACAAGGACTTCCACAATATTATTATACCACATAATATTACTGCATTAATCCTGTTATTGCTGTTATGTATTATGTACGATTTTAAATTGAAATGGTGCCGTGAACAGACTTAGTTGTGTTTTCCTTCAGTGTGACATTTAAAGACCTTCACAGATCATAAATCTGTGGGCCACTGATCAGAACATATAAACACTGAACCCTGAACATAAACTCTCTTGGTTACAGATCAAGCATTAAACACAAAGCCCTCTGGGGCGGCAAAGTGTATCTCTGAGTCTCACTGGAAACCAGAGCAGTGACCACAACTGGACAGTTAAGGTCAACCGCAGCAACTCAGTGAACAGATGGTCCTGTCAATAGCAGCTCCAGACAGACAGAGGCTTTGGGACGAGAGCCAGTATTAAAGCAATGAGAGTCTCCGAGGGGAGGGGAACACATTCATGACTGAAGTCCAGATGATTATATTCAGCTCTGTGATCTGTGATAAGGTCACAGTGTCGGGAATAGAGGAAGAACTCACCTTATCCAGAGACTCCAGAAGTTCCACAGTGGAAGGTTTTGACTGTTGGGGCATCAAGATTTCATTAATATTTGTAATAATCGACTCAAATGTACAGGAACAACACAAGGATTTGAGACATTATTACAGTGAATGAGCAAAAATCACCTTCCACCGCGAAATAATGGCTCCCATCGTCGGTAATGGAGGTCCACACCTTAAACTGCAACCAAACCACACACACACACACACACACACACACACACACACACACACACACACACACACACACACACACACACACACACACACACACACACACGCCTGTCACTTGTGCATGAATGTTCAGAAAGTTAAAGAACATGCATGAGGATCAGTTTATAAACAACGTGGTTTAGAGAAACGAACCTTGAATTAACATTTAAGAAACACCATTAACACTGTAACTGTTACATGGTTTTACTGCAATACTGTCAGCAAAACACCCGCTGTCCTCCACATTATAACAGTCAGAGATGAAACACACTTACATGAACACAGGAGGACTTAACCTGCGTAGTTTTAACACACGATCATTGCTCAGCTGAACCAAACGACACTATTAATGTTTAATATATTCTGCACGAGCTCACCGTTGACTTGCCTTTACAGCACAGGATCGCACTGCGCCTGCGCGCGTGCCGGTGACGTAACAGCACGTTTCCGGAAGTTGAGTTTCAAAATAAAAGCCGGATGACGCATTTTTAAAAGTCCGTCATATTTCAATAGAAATGTCGTTTAATTCTGCAGTAAACCCGCATTGACTGTATGGGTCCATCCTGAGTTGTTAACGCGTTTATTTACTATAATGGGACCATGAAGGGCGTGTATAAGTCTATCCTATATGAATGTATTGTGTGCGTCTCTCAATTGAAAACCATTAGGGCGGCTGCTAAACGGATTAATATAATTTAAGTGTTAAAATCTTCTTTGCAGGCTATGAATTATTTTATCGAATACAATTACAAGTGAGATCCAAAAATATTCCAACATTTTTGGAGGAAAAACGAAAACAATGGAAATAAGAAACTGCACTATTTGGATATATACGTATATACAATTAGAGGGAACATAAGTTTGGTTGTGAAATCTAGTTTATATTCACTTTTATAAAACAGTACTATTATACGACAAAAGATATTTACCTTCCACAAACAAAAGGTACAATAAACCATTTTAACGAAAAAGAAATATTCATACTGCAACTCGCTGCTTGATCGTGTTATTTTATCACACGTGCGTCTCTGTTTCCTTTATATCGTTTGTTACAGACGCGGTTAGCCGGCAACGCCGCAGTTAGAGAGAAAATCTGCGGCTTCTTAAGCTTTTCCAGCTCAATGGCTGATTTACAGCTCAGGTTGTAAAGCAGTTTTACGAGCCTCGCGCGCCGGTCATTGGGCATCACAGAAGAGACGCGACGCTCGCGCGAGGTGATGCTCGCGTCTCTCAGTCCTTCTCTCGCGCTCCTCTGCTGCAGGGACGACAGAATGAACCGGCTGCATCTTTAACTTTTGTGCATTTTTTGTTTCTATAAATGTTTTGGGGTTTTTTTAGCATTTAAACATATTAAATCGCTCGTTCGTTTCATCAAGCGGTAAGTGCAGCCAGAACTTGCAGTGCAGGAGAATAATGCATTTTTTTTCTTTAAATAAATGTTATGATTTTTGCTGTTGCTTTTGCAAAATACAGTTTTTTCTTCTGCTTTTAGGAAAAGGTAAGATTAAGCATGAAAAGATTTTCGTTATAAACACATTTGTATTGTTTGAATGCAAGTGACCGAGTGAGTAAAAAATCTAAAATGTGACATTTCAGGACATTAATGTAACATTTGATGTTGATCAATCGAATAAGTTTTATTTGCTTTCTGTGAGAAAAGCTGCATTTATTATTTTGGTTGCTTTGTTAACGAATCATTTCAATATGAAAGCGAGACGGTTCCTGTAATTTACTGCCGCACTGCATTGCGGCGAGGGGGAGAGACGGACGACAGGGAGAAAGAGAGAGAGAGAGAACGAGTGAGAGAGTTACATTTTCCTTCTAAAGTGGCAGGTTTTTAATTTTAAAACTTATTAAATTTACAGTGAGAAAAAACTATTTTGTATAGAAATTCTATTATTAAATAAGTCTGTTTTACAATATAAACTAGATACATTATTCTATAGCTTTTATCTCTTTCTCACATCTTTTAGTTTTATGTTTGATTTAATGTGATCAAACAATTGATTAAATCTGTTAAATATATAATATATCGTATTTGTAGTTTATAATAATAGTATTTTGTATTTTACAGGATATATTCGGTTTCGGGGCTGTAAAACTGGCGACGCCTGAACCTTTTGTTGTGAGAACATTGTGCTTTCAGATATTCCGCTTCTCAGAAGCTGCATGTTCGTCTGCAGGCTTTGTCCCGTCGTCTATATATACCCTGTAGAACCGAATGTGTGTTTCCCCACTACATTCACAGATTCGGTTTTAGGGGAGTATGTGGACGATGCAAAAACGTCTGGTTTTATAAAAAATAAAACAAGTTCCAGAAATAAAATGTATGACTTGTACATTCTTTTCCGATGCAAAAAAATGCATCTTGCATCTGTGCTTGCGAAACAGAGAATTACATTTAATATTGAATATTCCGAGCATTTTCAGTAAAAACAATTCCGCTTTATTGTATTGAATCATTTTACTTCAAAGTGTCCACATCTAAATATCAGCTACATCTCTGCTATTTCATGATAGGGTTTAAATACAATGCCAATATTAAAATATTAGAATATTAAATCTAAAATTATATATTATATAATATATCAGGGTTGTATGGCTGTGTATGATGCTTTGTCTTAAAACCTTCCTTTCTTTCAGAGAAATAAATTTGATGCCTGAAATTTACCGGTTATTTAATTTATTTAAAGATATTTATGAGAAATGAATAATTTTTAATTAATTTTTAATCATTTTTAATAAAACGCAGTACAAATGTGGTCATTTATTTGTAATTAATGTTTACAACAGCATACCGCAAGTTTTACTACGTTTTAATTCACCATTATAGTATAACATTTTATTTAAATTATTATTAAGTAACATTATGGTTGTAACCTTATAATATAAGCATTTTAAAACATATTAAAACGATTAAGCACTGTGGCTCAATACACAAACTTTACATAAATAAATATACATATTTTTACAATGTAAAACTATTGAATAGTATTTATATTCTTCTTCACACTGCATATAGCTGCACACTGTATATAAGGACATTATTACGTATTTTTACAGTAGCATCATCTGACGCAGAAGCGATTAAGACGCGCACCCGCTGCTGGGCGCGCCCGTGATTTACGCGCCCGCGCACAGTCATAATGGACCATAACGAACGCTGCTCTTCTGCTGTAACACATTATCGCAATATAAATCAAATAACAAATACATAAAACAGCTTTGTTACAACTAAATGCACGAACATCGGATGCGTTAAGCAATAAATATAAAAATATTAAAAAATATTAAATACAGGCTGTTTTCATATTACGCGACCGGAAGTGCAAAAACATGATTGGTTGAAAAAACTTCCGCGTGACGTGACGTCACTACACGGGGACGGGCGCTTGCTTGCCCTTGTGTTGTAAATCGATGCTGTTGTAGTTTTATTAAACAGTTACTGCGGATTTAATCGTCGTCATGTCTCTTGCTGCGGAGGCGTTTGTCTCTCAGATCGCAGGTAATGTTCTCGTTTTGCGCGATAAAGCGAGTCTGGAGGCAGGTGTGGATACATCGTCTGTATTTTGTCCATACAGTTATTCATTTTCCTGCATGTTTTTTGATGACGTAATTGCTGTAGTTCTATCTTGGATGGTTGGTGTTTAATATCAAATAATAATTTCAATAATAATATCAAATGTAATTTCCAGCTGTTACAGCTGATCTCTGTTACCAGCATTGTCTTACTGTCAAAGAAACGTCGTGTCATGAAATGAACGCAAGTGTACGTTTGCGTTACATGGAAATATTTGGTTTATATCTTTATGTTTCATATCTTGAATTATATTATTTTTCCTTTGCAGCTGCAGAACCATGGCCTGAAAACGCCACTCTGTACCAGCCTCTCAAAGGTAATGCAAAATAAGCCTTTACAATGTTTACAACCACACAGGAGGAACAACACTGTAAAAACCTGTTAACGTGGCTTCCTGCGATGTTTTGTAGAGGATCAAATCCTGTTATCAGATTCAGCCTCTTCTCTGGCAGTTCAGGTGAGATGTTATGAGTATTTATAAACCAGACCTGCAGATACAACAGTGTTACACAGAGTCTTAAACAGTGCAAATGTGTGACTGTTGTGTTCAGTGAAGTGTGTGTGTTTTGTAGACGTTTCTGAGGATGTGTGGTCTGCCGGTGCACGTGTACTGTCGCTCTAACGCTGAACACATGTCACCATCAGGTGAATGAACACATCATCTCTGCTTTAAACTCAACTCCGCTTTCTCCTTCAGAGTTTCTCAGAAATTTGAATTCTCCTCCTCCTGTTTTCTTAGGGAAGGTTCCTTTCATCCAGGTTGGAAATCAGGTTGTGTCAGAATTGGGGCCGATTGTGCAGTTCACAAAAGCAAAGGTATATGAACTCAATGTGAATGAATGAATGAATACTGGCTGTTGAGTGACATCATTCTGTCACAGGGTCATTCTCTGAGTGACGGACTGGATGATGTTCAGAGAGCAGAGATGAAGGCTTACATGGAGCTGGTCAATAATATGCTTCTGACTGCAGAGGTTAACACACACACACGCACACACATTTATTCATTTATTGGTTTAATAATTAGATTCTTGTTACACTTGTTTTGGTTTGTGTATATATCTTTAGTTGTATTTTCATTGTATATATTTTCCTATTGTTAAATGTATGTCAACTGTGAGAAACATTGTTTTGTGTTTTTCTAGTTGTATATCCAGTGGTGCGATGACTTCACTGCCACAGAGGTATGTCAACATACATTGCATGTTTTCAAAAACAATATAGTTTATTTTTAAAGACTTTAAACAATATAAAGTCTTACCTGTTAAATGATGATGATGTGTGTGTGCAGATCTCCAGGCCGCGCTACAGCAGTCCGTATTCCTGGCCCCTTAATCACATTCTGGCCTATCAGAAGCAGCGGGAGGTCCAGAGGAAGATGAACGCGATTGGTTGGTCTGGAAAGAGTCTGGAACAGGTATTTTTGTGTGTGTCTAGAGCATCACACAAAACTGGCTGATTTTAACTACACATTGCTGCGGGTTTGTGTATTTTTTCTACTCAGGTTTACGAAGATGTGAGTCAGTGTTGTCAGGCTTTGTCACAGCGGCTGGGAACGCAGCCCTACTTTTTTAACAAACAGTAAGTGTTTTATACACAAACACTCATAAGGGTCAACATGCTCTCTTATTACATTGGCTTGACTAATAAAAGCATTGTGTGTAAATGTAACAGGCCCACCGAACTTGACGCGTTGGTGTTTGGTCATCTCTTCACCATCCTCACCACGCAGCTGACCAGCGATGAGTTAGCAGAGAAGGTTAAATCCTACAGTAACCTGTTATCTTTCTGCCACAGAATCGAACAGACATACTTTAAAGAGCCTGAACGAGAGAGCCAATCCGATCTCTCCCGCCATTCCAAAGGCTCACTCCCATGAACCCCGCCCCTCTGCCTGAACTTACACCCTCCCCCTGCAGTAATTGGCCACACCAAAATGATTGACAGCTTCAGAGAAAAAAATAATTGTTGTGAAAGGGTTCTATTAAGGTTCTTAATAGATCGGTGGAATAGAGAAATTTGTGAATAGTGTTCCCAACATATTTTCAAACATGCATCCTTGCCTGTTCGGAATGCCATACAAGAATTTCCCTCCCAAAACTGCACCATTGGACGTGTGTACAGAAATAGGATTGATGTAAAATTTTTTCCACTGTGTGATGCACTTGTGCGATTTATACTGTAAATGGAAAGTGCCTATCAAACATAATAAATATCAACTCAGAAAATCTGTGTGTGTTTTATGTTTAGATCCCGTTTTGTTTCTCTATTGTAGACATTTTCACCTTTTTAACTGTATACAAAACTTAGTTAATTGAAAGTAAATTTTTTAGCATGAACCAGATCTACCTCTACAAGTTTGAAACTATAACATTGCCGTTTGCGCCAACAGGGGGTGTACTGCACACAACTGCAGTATTAAAACTCCAGGTATATACCCATACTGTAATCAATATGTAGCCAGTGAATACATAGAAATTGGTGTAGTGACTTTGTATTTAATCACCACTTACCTGCTGTTATAATGCTGCTGTTGAACACTGGAGCTACATAGTAATTATTTGAATGCAAAAGACATTTTATTTGGTTAAAGCACGAGTATTAATAATAACAAAACACAAGAATGTATAAAACATGGATTTATGCACCTTTGGTAAAAAGGTGTGTGTGTGTGTACAAACATTTATAGACAGTAAAAATCCACCTCCTGTAATTTAGTGTAGATGTTCAGTTTGTACAGTATTTTATCATATAATCTGATATTTAGATTTTGTTAATAAATAATTGCTGATATAGTGCATTTAAAGTACACATTACATCTGTTTAGATGTTTCTTGGGAATTAAACCCCTGATCTGGGTGTTGCAAGTGTTACTCTCTACTAGCTGAGCTACAGGAACACAATGAAACTTTTATAATGTCAACATGCATTAAACACATCAACTATATTTATAATATACTGTGTCTTTATCCAAAACCACTTTCATAATCATGGTGTGCATTTCATTTTGGCAGCCCTAGTTGCAAATAATATGTCATACGTCATACGTATGTATGACATTTTGTAAGGAAAAGTTTACGATACATACTGTCAGGGCATCATTACAGGAGTATATCTATAAAAACTCTCTTCCTAGGAGGCGGTAACCTTTGCTCAGGGCCGTGGGACACACTGCAGGCTACACAGCAACAGATGAATCCTCAGTCAGTGTATTTTCTTGTTTGCTGTGCTCCGTGGTAGCAGGTAAACATTTCCATCCGTGCCGAGTTGTAGTTTGTACATATTTGGATCATAAGGGTTTCTGTGTTCGTCTCTCAGTTGTCTGAAGACCTCGTTGTAGAGTTTCTTGAGCTGTTCTTTTGTATCGTGAAGTTCTTGAGTGTTCCTCTCTTGTTCTTCTATCCCTTGTTCCTTCTGCTTCCTCAACACTTCAACCTCTTCCTCAAGACCAACAAAACTATCCAGCTTTCGTTTGCGACAGCTCTGGGCGGCCTTCTTGTTTTTGCCGCGTCTTCGAATGTCTCTGACGAGGGTCAGTTGGGCCTGGCTGAGTTTGATAGAGCTGATGACCTCATTAAACGCTTCCACGGGCAGGCTGATGATGTCATGCACTTTGAGCGGCAAACCCAGAGCTTGAGCTTGCAGTTCATCACGACACACCCTCTGTCTTCCTCTTTTAGTCGTGAAGTCTGGCAGTTTTTTTGTTAAATCATTTTGTGTTTGGCATTTAGCTTTGTCTTGTGCATGTGAAACAGTTTCACACGGAGCCTCTACAGTCTCCAGAGAAATGGGCAGCAGGTCAATAAAATTTGATTGGCTGCTCTCCAATTCTTCGTTCTCTGATTGGTCACTCATGCTGTTGGTAGGATAAAGGGATGTGTCCAAATCCACAGACTCGGCAGAAGCAGAGTTATCAAAACCTATGAGGACATGACTGTCAGCGATACATGAAAGCGCATGCGAACCGCTTGACTCGTGCAGTTGACTCAGTGTGCTGGAATTGATGCTATATATACCTGTAAGTTCAGGGCAAAACTCACTAAGGCCTGACTGGTTTGAGTTTGGCTGACATGTAGGTAAACTCATATGATTCTCAGGAGAACTGGAGCTATAACTTGTATTAAAAGGTGAACAAACTGAATTGCTTGAATCTGAGAAGGTTGGTAAACGCGTCTCCAAAACTGGATTACATGGTGGACATAACAGAGGCTGAGCAACATCAATAGATTTAGAAACTGTCTGTGTACGTTCACTGAAATCACAGAGTGCATCTGTTGAGCTCTTCTTGTGTGACGCGTTTGGGCTGCAGATTTCAATGATGTCCTCCAAGGGCAAGTTTGAACTTTCAGACTCCAAGAGGTCCAAGTAATACTAACAGAGAAACACATGAATCATGCAGCATCAGTGTACAGCCAGGGGTTACATTACAATCCACTTACAAACAAGCTCAAGTCACCTTCTGAGGTTTCAGAGAAACATGATCATCGGATGATCTGAGCAGCATTTATGAAAAGTAAGAGTTAAGATTAATTCCTTGTGTTTACAGCAATTTGTATTATAGCTAATAGATAAATAAAAACGTACAAATAGTATAAAATAATATAAATTAATAAATTATAAATGATTTTTCAGTTTTCAGTTGGAATCACCGTCACTTCAATGTTTTGGCAGAAACAAATGTTTCTCAGACCCAGAAGATATCTTTGGATTTCTAGTCAGCAAAACCATACAATTAAAATATTAAAACATCTTAAATATTTCACATTTTCATATTTTATATATTTCAAATTTTCTTCAGGAATCAGAGTGTTCACAAGCAACTGTAACAGCTGAATAAAAAACAGCATTAGTTTTGTCAGCAATGGTAAATCCTGTTTTTAAAGACATGTCAGCAGAGCTGAATGCCTTAAGTGACTGATGGCGTCTCGTGACTGAATAATAGCGTCACATTCTTTAGAGATGTTTACACAGAGTTGACGGGTGTTACAGTGATATCGGTCGGGCAGTAGAGATATTATCTGCTGCTATTACACATAAAACCATGGCGCTTTCAACCCTCTGTTTCTCAGATAAGAACACACCTCAATGTTATATCACCATTACTTATTAATGCTATCACATGTGCTTTTATGATATCAATATTTACTAAAATAATTTCTGATAGGCCAACAGATTGTCTTTAACCAAACACTGTTGAGACATTTTTCTTCACATCTTTCATATTTTAAAACTAACGTCTTAGTAAAATAATATATAATTCAATAAAATTGTACATGGGCATCTGTCAGCATCTGTTATTCTTTTGAACTTTTTCTACTTTAAAATAAATAGATAAAAAAAGGATGATTTAATAATTTCATTTAATCTAATTTAAATTTCTCCCAAAAAAAGTCACATTTTCCTCAGACAAAGACAAAATGATTATTTGTCACTCGTTTGTGGCTGAAGAAATTCAAAACTTAAATACTGGATGTAATGTTCAGGACTGGCTGTGTGCCGTAACACGCAGAACACAATCTAACCTTCTACAATTACCATTATGTTAGAGTTTAATTCTGATGTGAAGTGTGATGTTACCAAGAAAGAGATTTCATTACCAAATTCAAATGACAACCATGACCTGTGAGTGTGAGTGTGTACCTGCAAATCTGGCCCTGACTGCGGTTCACTAAAAGTCTGCTCCTCAGAAGGACCTTTCTGAGCCTTAGAGAACAGCAGGGCGGTGAGCAGAGGATTGTGGGTAATTGGTGAATGTTGTTTAGACACTGCAGAGCAGGGCATGGCCTAAAATGTAACAAAAATAACTTATAGGCAATACTTCACACTGAGACGTAAAGCGTGTGGGTGTGTTAAGGTATGTGCATGCGTTTTTTTAAGGTTTGTCTCTGTTACTCATGGGGCTGGGCAATGTAACTGTATATACATGTCAACAGAAATGTCAACAGGCAGAGATTTTTCTATACCCTTTATTCTGTGGTATATCCTGCTGTATGTTTTAAATGCAGTGCTGAGCCGCAGCCCAATGCAGTGATTTGGTGTGTCTGATGTTCTTGTGTCTGATGTTCTGTTGTGTCTGGTATAATAAAGGCTGTTTATGGTTGCACGTAACAGATCATATAAATGACTTCTAATGTAACGTGTTCATAATGCACTGTTGTTTTAATGCATTTTGATGTAGTTATATAATGTATATAGGTTATATAATATAAATAAGTTGTTTTGTTCCCATTAATGCCAGACAGACTTCATACATAATCTGATTTGATCCATCAGGTAACAATTAAAAACGTTTTACCTTCATAATTACCAAAAATAAATAACATCCATGCTGAATTTCCAGGGAAATAAGAATGCTATATGGATATATATATATATATATATATATATATAATTATTGTGGTACCCAAGCCGGGTCTCAGTGTGACGTTTGTTTGCGTATAGATTTAAATGCAGGTAAATTAAAGTTACCTGGAAGTTCACGGACGCAGGACCCAACAAAAACTCTCCCGTCTCCTTGTCAAGTTTCTGTAACCTCTGCATTATCCTCTCCAGCTCTCTCTCTCTCTTCTGCTCACTCTCTCTCGCCCTCTCCTCCGTCTTCTGCCGTAACCATCCTTCAAAGATCTCTCGCTCCACCCCCAAATCAACATCCTGTCTCCATAAAACATCAACCATCTCCTGAACACAGAGACATGTTGTACATAATGTAACAGATTAACATAAACGTTCTCAGATTACTATACGAACACGTTTGCATAAACCTTTGGTTGCATGCCATCAGTCTGATACGTGAGACTTTTGCATTTACATTCATTTGTTTGTCATGTGACGTCTGACCAAAGTCCCCTTTAAAATTTGTGTATGTTTATATCAGAACAGCAGATTGGTGTGAAATGTATTATCTGTGTATTTTAAAATGTATTAGTTGCCTTTGTTTATATCACAACACACACATCTGTCATGATTCAGTTGAACAATATCAGTCCTGCAATCACTTCCGCGTTGGGCTGTATGTGTTGGGCTGTCGCTGCGGGAGCTTAAACATTTATTTACAACACCGGCCCAATAAAGTGATTTACTGTGGGCTGCCTTGTTTTCTGTGTACAGGAAACTTTAATGACAACATTTGTGGAACTGGAAAAACAAACATTCAGTTCATTAATAATAACAGAGTTCAGATCAGATCATTTCAGTTTAGTTTAGCCCACATTGTGATACTGGCAAAACTAAACACTCTGTAGTCACTCTGTAACAACAGGAATCAAATTATTGTATAAGATTAATGTATAACCCATTCGACCACTTGAAGGCCGCTATCAGCCAGGAAAAGATTATAATAGTATTTTACAGGCGTAGAGACGGTTGTGTTCACTGCACATAGAATATGTTAAACGTTTAAATCACGTTTTTCCAGTTCTCTGTGCATCAAAGGCCAAACCACTATATGAGTGAATGTGACACGTGCAAACACACAAACAACACAGCAGGCGGAGCACAAAGCGCTTGTAATGGATTCAGCTATAATAGCCTTGAACTTTCCAACCTTTCGTTCGAGTCACGCAAGTAAATAAACGCTCCAGATTACATGTGATACTGGGAATGCATTTCAGAGCGATTTGTATCGCCTGGCAACCTACCAGAAACGATCAATAGGATAATAGGGAAAAAACAGAACAGGAAAGATTGGGACGAAAAAGGCATTAGGTGAGTTGAGACACACACACACACACACAGTGATGTAACTGTGTGAATGTGTAGACAGTGATAGAGTTCTGTGTGCATAAAGGACACGGATTTAACTTCTCACAAGGATCACTACCTACCCACCCTAAAACATGAGGTTAAACCAGGTTAAACCATGTAGAAAAGTTTATTTAGCTACACCAGTCACAGGAATTCATAAAGCCACAATACATTTTTGTGGGAGACTTTCCCAGCGTCACAGAAAACACTGTATCGTTTAAATTCACTGACAGGGTCACATTTGTCTTCATTTTGAAGAGTTGCTTTTTTTGCTTATAAAGTCAGTTTTTGTAATGACACTTATACTGTACAGATATTTTAGGGCCAGTGAATATACAGTTTTATAATAAAATTTCATTTTGTCGTTTCCCTGCAAGTTAAAATAAAATATACGCCTCTGTATATATGATCATGTGCTTATATAAGTAAAGATACTAACATATTTAATCTTGAATTAGGCATGAAAGGTAAATAAGGTGAAATTTTAGTTATAAATGGTAAATATTAGATATAAAAACAAACCTGCCATAATAGTTAACAACAGTTATAACAGTTAAGCATAAGAATATTAAACTCTAACCAATATAACCATACATTTACAAGATCAGTTTCACCATCTTACATAGAAGAGCTTTCAAAGTAAAGCTGTACAGTATAATTTCTAAAGAGATGCAGTGCTGTAATAATATCTGAGTTTACAACAAGTGAAATCATTCATTTCTTTATAAACGTATAAAACTTACCGGCTGGTGTTGAAACTGGCCTGAAAGGTTCATGTCACACAGTTGATGTTTGATGACATTAAATGAAAAGCTCATTTCTGAATGACATCTGATGGCACACGTGTAACAACTCAACAGCAGTCAGGGACCGCCTACCGTAACCAGCAGCCAATCATAAGTGAGGTAACAACTGCAGACAGGACCCACCTACTGTAACAATCAGCCAATCAGAAAGCACTGCTCAAACGTTAGACGTGACCCACCTACTATGCAGTTTGAGCCAATCACAGCCGAGAACTCAAAATAAGACACGCCTCCATAACTTTAACTTCCCGCATCAATAATACTGTCTTAATAAATCTCAATAAAAATCAACAAAACTTTAGTAAAGACTTTAATTCCTTTGCGGATCGGATATTTTAAATAATTTCCGTACAACCTAACTAATATAATTGTAATTAAAGTGTATTAAAATAGGAATAAGGAGAGTGTTTACGGTGAATCGCTCCCACCACATACAACGCATTACATTATAAAATGCACCAAAGTATATTTATAACACAGCTTTGGTTAATTCGTTAATTCATGCATGTCTGCGAAATATTTCAACTTTCAACGCTACTAAACGTGAAGGTCATGCGAGGAGCCGCTTTACCTGCGCCAGGGGTACGAGCCCAGAGAAACGAAACGTCTGTCCAGCGAGCGCGTTCATGAGTTCCCTACACGTTCACGTTTGGCAGCTCCACGTCGACATTCCTTTAGAGACTGAAAGAGGAGATCCAGCGGTACACACGGTCTGTTTGGGGACACGGACGAGACCGTCTCACGGACTGAGGTGAGCAGATGCCGCACGCGGGTCCGCAATGAAACTTATATGCGTGGATTCGGACCCTCGGATGTTGTTGGAGATGATGGATTAACCGCAGGAACGCGTCCGTTCTCAGCTCCAGACTAAACCATCGCTTTTATCTGTGTGCCAGGATGCCAGTTTTAAATAACTTCAGCTGAAGACTGTTTGAGAAGTTTTGCATATAGTACGACTGGAAAACTGGAAAAATCTGGACACCTGGTGTTTTTAGGAAACTGTGTTCTTGGCCAAATGGGCCAGTAAAGTAACTGTAAAACAAACTTGCTGCAGGGATTGTTGAGTTTAGAAGTAACACTTATGTGAAAGAATGAATGAGTGTGTGTGTGTGTGTGTGTGTGTGTGTGTGTGTGTGTGTGTGTGTGTGTGTGTGTGTGTGTGTGTGTGTGTGTGTGTGTGTGTGGCTGTAAATGTTTCCATGTCATTTTATTGACTGAAAATGGCATTTCAGATCATGACCAATAATTTAAAGGATTTTGTTAACTATGAGACACGTCAGCTTTTTCTAGAGAGTGGACACAATTTCTAACATGTGTTTTACTTCCCAGGAACCCTGTGATCTGATTGGTGCAGAGTGGGCACAACAGACAGAGACCCCACAGATGACAGGACATTTTTAACCTAATATACAATTGATACATTTTTACAGCCAACCACAGAATTCAGAAACATGCATAAACTTAGACACAGTTTTATACCCATATGGTTTAACATACATATGAACA
>JBAJNP010007142.1:0-23409 GCA_036877545.1 Yasuhikotakia modesta | reverse complement strand
ACACACACACACACACACACACACACACAGAGCTAGCTGCCAATAGATAAGGAGGGATTAAGCACAGAGGACACCACACATTAAACACACAATCAACTCATACATCAAACTATTTGTCAGATGCTGAGAGATGAGCTGGAAGATGCCACACTGTGGTGAACACAGATGGAAGCATCTGTACTGAGTCTGACGCTGTCTGATGCTCACAAACTCTGAGGCAGCATTCTGAAGAGCACAGCAGTGAAGACTCCGGCAGGTGAAGCTGATGAAGACTAATGCTAACCTTGCTCAAGTGTTTGAGCAGCTCTCAGTGTGTCTCCTGTCTGAAGAGAAGTGATGAGTGATGAGACCAGCGGCTTGATCTGAAGCGCTTTCAAATACCAGCACAAACTCTGCAATTCAAGGTCATAAGATCTCAGCTTTAAAGTTGCTTCACTTACACCAGATGTGTGAATGAATGCAGGAGAGCATGTAACAGCCCTGATATCACTGTTCACACACACTGAATGTTGCATCTGTCATATTAGAAAGAGTGAGTTATCAAGCATGTTATCAATGCTAATGCTATTACAAAGTGTTAAAGTCATCATTCAAAAGTCTTGATTGTCGGTCACATACTGTATATTTTTACATAAATAATACATTAATATTATTATAATATTTTACATATACTATTTTAACAAATATTATTATGTGCTTATATTACACACATTTCGTCTTTTGTTTTAATTTCTTAAAACACCAACTACCTTATGACTGCTGCATGTTTCATGGGTTTAATAAACACAACATTTAAATCTGTTCAGAAACGCAGCAGGATTCACACACTCTGCTGTGGAAACGTTCCCCTGCGAGGATGTGTGAGGCTAAAATCACACGAGTGGACAGCAGAAAGCACAGCAATAAATATCAAGTGTGTGTTTGTGAGGATGAGTGACTGGATCTGATGTCTCTCATCTGCACACAATCATTTCTGTGACGAAGCTTCATTCTCCCTCACAGAGAAACATTATTTCTCACTGCAGTCAGACTGTATGAGGAGCTTCTAAACGCTCCGACAGAACCGCAGCACAACACAAAAACAGAGAACATTCAGCTTATGTTGTGGGCAGAGGAAGATGAAACCAGAAATCCTGGAGATATCTGAGGTAAAAACATTTCAGTGAGGTTCATACCAGCCCAAAAGAAAAATAAACCTTATGATGCTTATTTAAAAACAGTTTACAAACAGTACCTGTAAAAATGTGTCTGTAACTTAGCAAATATTATCTGATGAATAGACAGACATGCTTTTCTACGCTAACCATCATCTCCCTCTGCAAAAACGCTCCTGCCACCGTTATCACCCCCAACCGCCCTGAATTAACAAACTCATTATAAATGCACTCGTGTTTCTATTCTTTCTTTTACTGCAGTTTGCCTCACAAGAGCACAGAACTGGATTCTCCAACAGCACCGGCTCTGAAGTGATTGTGCGTCTGCGCTGTGTTAGCCACTGAGCTCTTACAAGTGAAAAATAATTGGGAGCCGGACCCCGAAAATGTAAGTGCTTCATTAAAGTGCTGTTTGCCTTCAGTGCTGCTGGCTGCAAAAATGAAAGAAAAGCTCTTCAGTCCCTCTGAATGAGGACTGGGTCATTAGCTGACCTCACGGGCCCTGGGAGACCCACTTAGCCACAAATATGAAGCTAACATGCCCCCTAGGGTAACGCTTTAAAAGATGCTGAAACTGGAAGCCAAGTTAAAATCAGAAAAGTTTTCTGTGTTTTTATCTTTAAAGATATTTCTAATGCTAAAATATAAACAGGAAGATGTTTTAGAGAGGTGGAGACATTGTGGTGAATGTAAATCTTCATTTATGCTGAAGTTTAATTTTGTCATTTATCAGGCAGAACTGCAGCCTGATCTGTCAAACACATCCCTCTCTCTCTCTCTCTCTCTCTCTCTCGGATCTGATTCAGAAATCAGATCCAATTAAAAATCTAAGCGCTTCCAGAGCTCGACTGACAAACTAACATGCTGACAGGTAAATAAGTCCTGAACTCTCTGAACGCTGTGTTTGATCGGCTGGTTTAGAGTCTGTCTTGGTTGAAGGACTATTTGATGCTCCTCCGCTGCTTATTCAGTCACACAACTCTTAACAAAAGTGACCCTCGAGTGCTTCTGTACTAGCAGTTTGAGAAGATAGTCTGTAAATTATTCCTTTATGAAGAGTAAAGTAGAGGAGCACATGAAATACTGAAATCAGTCTGCAGTTTTCAGACCTTCTACTAGAGGTCATTTAACATTCATAATGTTTGATCTGCATTTCAGCCAAAGGTCCATTTCTGTCACATAAAAACATCATCAAATAAATGGAACCACCACAGATACGTAATGCGGTAAATGCGTAACGGGACATAAAATATCATTTTTAGATTAACTGAGCAGTTTGATAACGGCTCATTTTAGTGAGAGACATTTAAGAAACAAGTAAAAACTCTGTCTTGTTTATTGTTAACAAACTAAGTGTGTGAGATTAAGACCATATGTCTGCAACATCCTTTCACCAATACCCCTAAAATACAACACAGGAACCCTGATGTTCTACAGTTACAGAGATCAGCAGACACTGAGGTAACTTTTCATCAGTCACAGGAAATCTCTGAAACGTTAAACTTCTTCACCAGTTGAGCAGCAGTTAATGACTTAAACATGAGTTTCATATCATGTGATTCCAGCACAGGTGCAGGTTCTGAAAGCCTCAAAGCTCGCAAGACACCTTCTGCTCATCTGGAGGTTTAATTCTGAGCAGAACCGCAGACGCTCCGACATGTCAGGCCATTTCCTGTCAGGTGGTGACAGAAACAGGCTGTATTTTCACAGGGAGTTTGATGGACATGTAGGGGATCAGGAATCCTGGAAGCATGTGAAACGGTGGTATGTGATTAATGACACATCCCTTCTGAAAGCGTTTCAATACCACAGCCTTCAGGTCTCACACAACAACCCTGTGAACTCACTAATCAACAGTGAATCTGTCTCAGTCTGGCCCTCGCTGACAGAATCCATCCCTCTGCGTTTTCCATCGGCTGTCCGGTGGAACGATCTCATAACCCAACTGCTCAAGAAAAACACTTATATTTTAAGCTCTGTATGTCAGCTTTTCCAGACACCAGACGTGTGATTTCACACGCTGAGATCTTTAATGAATAACACATTCAGAGAAGGTGCTACTTTGTGACAGCAATACAGAGACCAAAAGGTTGCAAAGCTCATACATATTTATAGAAATTAATAAAATAATAATAATAGCTGAAATGTGCTAAAATACATCAAAGGTCCTATGGAAAAATAATGTCTAAACCAATCAAAGGATTACAGCCATGCTGCTAAAGTCAATACACACACACACACACCGCCCAAAACCACACCCATGCAATGACTGACAGGAAGAGACGATGTATGTGATTGGTCAAATCTTAAGAGAGAGAGAGAGAGAAAGAGAGGGAGAGCAAGAGAGAGAGAGAGAGAGAGAGAGAGAGAGATCACAAAAATGAAAATGAGTAAAAAAAGAAAATCTGAACTATCCATTTTATTTTCTGTAATCACTTTTTTCAGCTCTCTAAAGCTAAAACATCACAAACACAATAACAGAGAGGCAACAGGGCACAATGCATCACATTCACCTCACAGTCTAAATAAATGCATGAACAGACAACAAACATACATTTATGTAGTAAAAATGGAGAATGTTCAGTCTTATTTATTAGTCATTTCCCACAGTGACATTTCTTCATCTGAGCTGCAGATTAAAGCTGCTTCCTTCCTCTATATTTCAGAGAGAAACACTCATATAGCCGGCGGTACGAGGTCATTACTCTGCCACCACTGTATAAACAGACAGAAACATGGCTTACAGAAATATCATGTTGTGTGGAGCCCTGAGGTACTTTACATGAAGACTCCTGTTCTGATCCGAACCCGTGTCTGCCCCATGCCAGAGCAACAATCTGAGGAACGACTCGCTAATAAAAGCATTTTATTCTCACGCTGTGGTTGGAGAGGAACCTTGAAGCTCCTGGTTGTAGGTTTGGAGAATGAAGTAATCAGATATAAAGCCAGGAGCAAAGTGCACAAACTTCAGATGTGATTCATAAAACACACGACCCCAACAATGTCAAAAACCATCAACGCTGATGACTTACAGACTCTCTGACCTCAGATCAGAATAAACACAGATGCAAACAGTGTTTAAATGCTGAGAATGTCACAGCTTTATACATTTAACACAGATGTGTGTTAGAAAAAGCCCTAATAACAAGAAAAAACAAGCCAAGTTTGGTATTTGAGACGGGGCCTGTTTTATAGCTGGATCTCATGATGATAAAAGCTTCTCACGGTTTTAAATTCTGTTCTGAAGAGACCAGCAGGGGTCAGGCATGGATCTATGTGACGGGTTTTAAATAGTTTCAGTAAAAAAATCATATTTATATAGTGCTTCTCATAAAGTAACATTGATTCAGCTTAACTTATAATGAGGAGAAAACCAGAGAAAACAACACCAGCTTCGCTAGTCCACAAGCATGTAAAAACATGCAGATATAAACTGTTGATAGCCAGGTTATCTAATACTTTATCTAATAAGGATAACCTACACTCTAACCATAACAAAAAACCTCCAGTATTTTTCAATAAAAAAATAACTTTACTAGATTCTTACAGCATTTTCTTGTCAGGTTTTGCTGACGTTTGGGTACAAATGTGTCTCCAGTTTATGGCTCAGTGGCTGAATAAACGCCACACACTGTTTTCATGACTCACAAATTCACTTGAACACGGTTGTGAACAGCGACCGGCCAGCTGCAGCTGCTCTGTTAATACCTGCTGCCTGCCCTCAGGTGACTGCAGCAGCTGCGCAGCTACTGGATGAGACAGCAGACAGCTTTACCCAGCGCAGCCGCATCACACACACAGAAATGACCACAGCAACACTCTCCAGAGGATATAACATCACCACAGAGAGCAGGAACTCTTTACTTCCTGTGTCACTTATAAACACTCAGAGACTGTTGTTAAAGCTGAATATTTTCTTCTAGCCCAGCTTGAAACACAGTGACAACTATAAGTAAACATTTCAAAACAAGATTTCCCCAAAGACTATAAACACTGCAGCTAAAACGCTGTTTATTTAAGCATGTTGATACATTCAGCATTCAAACAATGGCTCAGTGTAAGTCTAAGGGTGGTATTAAGAAGTTGTTGACTCATGACAGGTGGGGGAACTATTTATGTAACAAATCTGTTGTTTTTTACTAAATAAAACTGGATAAATTATATCCAAAGAGCCTCTTTAAAAAAGCTAGCGGTTCCTCTTTAATTGTATATCATTTATAAATGGACAGACTCATCAGAGAAAACTGACCAAACCTGGCAGCTATCAGACAGTCACCTCAGATGAGTTTTAAACAGCATCATTACTACAAAGTTAAAGACTATCAAACAATTCAGCAGCCAAACCAGATGTCAGGAGACATTTACAGACACCTGAGGAGTAAAAGTTTCATGTATGTGTGAAAGATTTCAGACACTAAGAGTAAATGCTAATAGAAACCCCCTCACCTCGAGCAGTAAGACCCCCAGAATGAGGATTAAGGGTTCGGCCTCCATATGTGGGAGGAACAGCAGACAGCACTTAGCAGAATATTACTATTATCTCTTTAAAGGTAATAAAGTTGGACCGGGCAGCCATTTGCACTCGCTCTTCCTCCGCGTGAGGAGAATGATGAGCTGTGCAGTGACTGACTGACCCCTCACCTACAGCACAAGCCTCCAGTCTCACGTCTACAGTATGACACAGCACCACAAAAAGCATCAGACACAACATATTTACCACAACATAACAGAGGTGGATGTGGCAGAACGTGAATAAGGCCGTCATTAAAGCGGCCATGGGCAGATCTTACAGAAACACTGTGGTTAGACTGCACCACTCATGTGTTCATTCACTCCCTTCAGCTCCTGCGCTCACACTGTAGGGAGCAAGTGTAGATTTCAGGGTAAATAATGAGCTTCTACTGCTGACATTTAACTCCTGATCACAGGTGAATTTCCTGTGCAGACAATGTGTAGATGGGTGTTTAACTCAACACAACAATACTGAACAACTATGACCTACAACAACAAACACAGAGTTCATTTATAATGCAATGAACAGGCAGCAATGTTATGTTTGTTCTCTTAAGCATAGCAGTTTGCTAAACTGTGTCTGTGGATTATTACAGCGATGGGTGAAAGGTTTAATCTATGCCAGAAAACACCACAGGTTTAATGGCTTTCTGCCTCAGACCATAAAAATGATACTTCTTAGAAAATTGTAATGAATCTCACATTAAATACGCTGTAAATCAGGCCCTGATGAAGCGCCTGTGGATCCGTTCCTGTAGAAAAAAAACACAGACACACTCCACTGATCTCAGGTCAGCTGTCTGGCAGGCATGAGCAAAACCTACTGCAAGACCTACAAAATATTACTGTTACTTCTAAACATGTGATATGTGCTACACAAGTAATTAAATAACTTATCAAACACTAAAAATGTAATCCTATCCCATTTCAGGCATTTGGATTGCTAGCGTTTAGCTCGCAGGTATGACTGTAATCCAGTGTCTTATCCTTCATAACACTTTCACTTCAGATGAGTAGTAAGAGAAACACAGCGTCCCTCGTGAGCGTCTGCCAGTTCCTCACATTCAGCCTGTGATGTGACATTAACCCTCTAAAGCTCTGAGGCGTTTATGATCTAGTTGAGGAACGTGTTGCTAACTGTTTGCTTAACAGGGGCAGCGTGCTGGAAAATCACACGATTACTTCATACAGACGCTGCAGATTGATACAGAAAGAAATTCTCATTTATAACACCTTCAAAAGTGTCTGTAAAACACAAAACCTGCAGGGAACAGCTGAGCGATTTACTGGAAATGCTAACACTGTTTATTTGTGTTCTTTATCGGTCCTGTTTTAACACCTAATGCACTGAAAATGCAAATGAGGTGATAGTGCAAACACAGCCATAATACTGTATTAAACGCAATTTACACGCTGCATTCCCCTTGCGGGTCACATGCGTGTTCTGACACACATTACTGCTACTGAATAACACTGCAGACACATTTCTGTGTGCTGCCAGCTTTGCACAGGTGGTGTAAATGCAACATTACCGTCTGCAGGCAAACAGTTTCGAGTTTTGAAAATAAGACACACAATGATACTAAATGACACAAACAGAAGCTCTCACATCATTTAAACCCACACAGCTCTGCTTCAGTGCCTGTGTCAGCTGGTGATTTGTGAATAACACACAGTTTTTGCAGAGTTTTGCATGTAATGTAAACCTGTTAATGGCTCAAAAGGTTTTGAAGATCCATCATCAGCGCTGAGCTGACAGGAACATCTGTGCGTCTCCAGACCCAAACATGAAACTCAATAAACCTTTATACTGTTTTAATAACAGGAATGGCTGCAGGCTGAAGAACTTTGTTTTCCTTCCACTGAGCTGATATCACATTTCTTAAGTTCAGATGCTCCGGTTCTTCTTTCTTTAATGTTGTCACTCCCTGCAGGCTGTGCCCAGCTTCTTATATTCCCTAACTAACTGTATCCACATGCCTCTCCCTCTCTCCCTCTCTCCCTCTCTCCCTCTCTCTCTGCTGCAGACAGTCACTGCTTATCTTCTCATATAAATGACAACAATTACAATAGTTTTTGATGGGCAGCGTGTGCACAAGACGATCCTGACCCGAGTGAAAACAAACCATCTGTCCTGACTGACTGCAGGCGCTCTGATAAATCATCAGTTTAGATCTGAAACAACAGTGATATAGATGAAGAGACAGATATACAGTTTGAGGACTGACTGTATATCACTTTAACTAAAACAGCAGCACAGAACATGAGCCAAAAACAAAAATTTCCTGAAACACAAATTTCCAGATTTCACAGCAGGTGGTACAACTGTGAAACATACACACATCAAATATATTCATAATCTGTTTCATAATTATATAGTTTGTAACTGGGATGAAATAAAATTCTTAACATACCTGTTTACAAAAACAAGTTTAAGCAAAAATAATAAATGTAATCGGAGCCGCTGCGGCACAGACTGAGCTGTGTGCATTAATCTCACTCCAAGTGTAAGTGATCATAATAAACTATCCTTGATGTTTTCTCAGGGTAGGTGGCAGAGTTTGCAAACACCAATAATTCACTGCTGTGACTGCAGACAAGGTCATGTTTGCTCAGACAGAGTCTGTGAGCTGGAATACTGCAGGATCAGGATGTATCTGCCGACGGTCATTTCAAACCATTTATTTAATCCCCTAAATAATATCAGGTGCAATTAATTCAGTGACATAAATAGATCACTGTCTGAGCAGACAGAGTATTAAACTACCATCTGTAGAGGGAGAGAGAATAAAAGAAATAAATGATGTGTTGTGGGCGGGGTGAGGGGGTGGAGCCAAGCCAATTTAAAACCACATGTGTGCAAAACGTCCATCTGCACCGATTCACTGACCTTCAGAGGCTAAAACAGACAGTGAGCAGGTACATGTGTGTGTGTGTTATGTGCACTTGTTCTAGCACATGTGAAATCTCAATGCAGTGTTACTTCAGAGAAACGACAGACTGCATTTCACTGCTAAAGCAACTGCCAAAATTAAACAAAACTCTCAATGAAATCACTTCAGATTTTTCTAATTTGTGACAAATTATTAAGTGCAGGTTATTCACTTATAAGCCACTCAGCCCCATATCTGAGATGAGATCAAGACGTGAGCTTTCACACCGGCCAGCGTGCAACTCATTCTTACACTGAAGCAAGAGTTTATCATAAGTTGACACTGAGAAAATTGTTTTACTGAATAATGCGGCGGCGTGTGGCGTTCTCTCTCTCTCCTCACCGCAGGTGGAGAGGGAGGCCTGACCCTGTAATTTACTTCCTGCAGCCACACACACACGCACACACACACACGCACACACACACACACACACACACACACACACACACTAAGAGCTGAAGGACAGAGCAAGAAGCCTCTACATCAGACACACTCCACCTCACGCTGCCTCTGGTTCATGGGGTTCATGGCTGAATGCTTAACAGCCCAACAGTGACGAGGCCAGTGCTGAATGTGTGCTGGTACATGTTTTAGCAGATGCCCCCAACCTATTATGTCTGTCAAAGAAGTTATTTGGGCAATTACAGATTTTTCATTTAAACAATTATAAAATCAAATAATATAATTAATATAATTAGTTGTTACATAAGTAGTTTGATCAGTTTTATAAAATCAGGTGCAATACAAACATTTAACTTTGTTTTTTAATTTAAACTAAAAAGTCACATTAAAACATTCTCTCTTACTGAAGGAGCAGATGGTGTTTTCAGGTATGTGATGGGTGTCATTGAATTACCCTTCTTTGTAGGGAACACTCTGTGGAGTGTACGAGTTCCCTCAGTGTGTGACAGCGAGGTGAACAGCTGCCCTACTTTAAAAAACACAGCGAAGGGGGCATGAGAGTGTTTGAGGCCGGGGTAACTCAAGCACACCTCTGTCTCTGTTCTTTCACTCCACGGCTGAGAAAGAGGCAGTTCTGGCGGGAGGTTGTCCAGCTGCAGCGCTGCCTGGAAAAGACTTCTCGCCCTGGGCAGCAGAGCTCCAGTGAACCAGCATCCCAGCAGCTGCTGATGGAGGGAGAGAGGGGCAGGAAACTCACTGGTGCCCCCCCACTGAGACTGTGAGCTGGGGCAGCGGAGGCTCCACCCATCATGACACAAGATAGACAGTCTATGGGAACAGGTGCTTTAAGATGCAAGTGATTCAGGAGAAATGCTTTCGTCAATTTAATACATTAACTTAGTTTTACATTAATTGTTACAACCACAAGAATAAAAATCTGATCAGGTAGGATTAACAGTGAAAACTTTTCAGGTCATGTACAAAAGTTCAAAACACAGACACGCACCTGCTAGTCATTTTCAGCTGTCATTCATTGGACAGATTCATTCCAGCTCTCAGTAAATCAGTGTCAGAGAGAGACGTCACTTTATAAAAGCCTGAATCCATCAAGCCATTGTAAGTAAAGTGTGTGATTAACTTTACATGTTTCACTGGGATAATTAAGGGACATTGTGCTAAACACACAGATGCATGTAAATGCGCTTTTCTCAATATTTCATAAATTGATCTTTTAATTACTGCCTATTGATTCATCCATGAATCCGTCTCACGCAGTCTGACCACTGTAAGGGTTACTGAGACGCTGGTATGGTAAACACCAGTATAATGCTCTATCTACACTGTTTAAGACAAAACAGCTCAATAACACACACCATCACTGGTACCAACTTACAACACTAGGCTCACCTCAGAATGATTTTTTGTTAACGCTACACATCAAATACTTGTTACTGTTACTTTTCATTTTCCCAAATAATTCATGTAAGACTTCACACTGCAACAGAAAGACAGCAGGATTTAAATGGGCATGTTATTAAACTTTATAAACTCTTATCAGCATCAGATGTAAGGTGTCCCAGCCCAACATTCAGTCAGACAGCAGCGGCTATCGCTTCTGTATAAATGACTTTATTCATTCAGCTAAGAGTCTGAGCGCTTCCTCAGAGCCACAGGGCTTCAGTGTCCTCTCATCTGTCTTCTAGAGTCCCTGTTTAATCCTCACAGCCAGACACAGCAGCTCTTTTAATTAGTGACCCAACTAACCCTTCTGCTGGTGTCAGCTCTGCTTTCTTCATTACTGCCGGAGACAGAAGACATCTCCATGGACTTCACTTAGTGACTGAAGCCGACAGCCACACACACTTATCTCTCTCTCACACACACACACACACACACAAAGACACACACGCACATTTCATGCCAAAGTGTCAAAGTAAAGACTGAACTTTAGTAAACTATACATATTTTTGTACACTTTTGAACAGTTAGACTTGAACAGTTAGGGATTTGATTTGGCACACACTGCGCTGTATGGGGCTCTGAATTAAAGTTTCTGCTAAATGCATAAGTGATAAAATATTTAAAAAAGTCACAGTCCCAGATTACTTTAATTATATAAACATATAACAACCTTCTTCAATAATGTCCTCCACAATAATGTCCTACATGTATTTCACAGGCTGAATAAAACTCAGAATAAAAACAGCAGAATCCTCTCCACTACAAAACGCGGTTGTGAACCTCTGGCGTTCCCATGTATGTGTGCTGTGCTAAAAAAATACATTTCATCATAATAAATCAAAGGTAGATTTCAGGACTGAGGGCATTAAAAGACATCTAGAGATTAGTAGTGAAAGCCATCAGAGGGACCATCTGTCAGTGGTCTGCACACATCAGAGCTGAAACACAGACCCTCGCTGTGATCCAGCCTCAGTAAAGCCAGGAGCCTTTCTGCCAATACTGCACTTTCCACACTGACTCTGGCCAAAGCTGTGACAGATATTTCAATTACATCTCCCTGCAGAGAGAGGAAGTTCCTGAGAAAGAGCTGGTGTACAGGAATGTACATTAACATCACAGAAGTTTTACTGTCACAGCTCCTCTAAAGCAGATCTGAAAGCTCCTCTGAAGACTCTTTAGTCTCTTTACTCTCTGAAGACATTTATGAGAACTGGAAAACAGCAGCCGGTGCATAATTCTGTGGCCTGCCATGAAATGTGGATTTATTTATGGAATGCAAACTATACAGGGTCTTGTTTATGGGTAACAAACAACACAAACATATGCAATTTGTATGTTTATGGCTGCACATAATCCAGGCAATTTGACTGGAAGGGATCAGAGTAATTTGTTGTCAAAACACAGAATGATAATCTATGTTTAGTCTGATTATTGTGACAGTGATGTGAAATATTACACAAACATCAATGATGACTGGATGCTGCCAAATGAAAGTTCAGAGGCCACAGCTGAGTTTACAATGTTACTAAATAAAAAAGCGAACTCTGCTGTTATTGTACAGATCAATGCATTGGATTAATAGAGTTCAAAGCTACCGGGTGTTTATTTGAATAATGAGGAAAAAATGCACAACAATTGAAACAATTTGTCTGAATCACTAAATAAACACTTTCCCAGCTGAAGACACTGGATTTCCGTGTTATTCATCCTGACTGAGATCAGAGAAGCTCTCAGGACTGCAGGTGAGTTTAGCAGTCCCTGATGATGTCATAAACAGGAAGTGCTCAAGGTTACATACAGTATCTCCTAAAGCCTCAGAGATTACATCACACGCTGCTCTAAATCTTTCACACATCAGTTCCTCTAAATCATGAGAAAATGGGAGGAAGAAGGAATAATGTTGTTATGTGTTGTTATGTGAGGTATTCATCCACTGGATGAAGCTAATGAGGAAGATGATGACAGTGATGCAGGGCTTAATAAAGCTGAAGAACACCACAGCCTGCATCTGCTCATTAAGTTAATGCGTTAGATACGAGCGCATCACCCCACGTTCAATTTCAGCTTCTTAGCCATGAGGAAATCACAATCATAACTATC
The DNA here is from genome assembly GCA_036877545.1 of Yasuhikotakia modesta. Taxonomy (NCBI): domain Eukaryota; kingdom Metazoa; phylum Chordata; class Actinopteri; order Cypriniformes; family Botiidae; genus Yasuhikotakia; species Yasuhikotakia modesta. The sequence goes on along the minus strand of JBAJNP010007142.1, from coordinate 10,847 downwards.
AACACATTAACCTCCAGCCGCCCGTCACACCTTCATCTGAATGTGGATTTAATCATCCTGACGTGGACGTGGTGGCTGTACAACTGCAGGCATGAGAAAGTTAGTAACTAGCGTTGTCAGAAGTACTAGTGCACCGCTGCCAAAGTGATATTAAAGAAACATAACAGTGACGTTTCAGTGTTAGCTGTACGCTGCATGCACGACTGTTTCAGCTGCTTAAGTCCTCAGTAAATATAAACAGACCAGAATTGAAACAACATCTGATTTATCAAAATATCTGATCTGCATGTTAAACAAACTAGTGGTTAGTATTGTGAAAATCATTAGTATTGGCAAACCTAAGTTTTAACCAGCAACAAACTCCTGATACACTGAAGAATAGCAGCTATGAGTCTGACTGCTGCTGTTTCAGTCCTGTTAACAGCCATCAGTGACAACAAACAGAATTTGCTCATGCTGTGTCCGTGTGTCTGAGAAACAGAGAAACAGGGAAACAGAGAAACAGGGAAACAGAGAAACAGGGAAACAGGGAAACAGAGAAACAGGGAAACAGGGAAACAGAGAAACAGAGAAACAGAGAAACAGAGAAACAGGGAAACAGAGAAACAGAGAAACAGAGAAACAGAGAAACAGGGAAACAGAGAAACAGAGAAACAGGGAAACAGGGAAACAGAGAAACAGAGAAACAGAGAAACAGGGAAACAGGGAAACAGAGAAACAGGGAAACAGGGAAACAGGGAAACAGGGCTGCCTCTTTAATTAGAACGTGTGCAATGAAATGAACATGAGGCATTAATTGATTTCCACCTAGCTGATAATGACTCGTGTGCCTGTAAATGGTGCCGCCGTTTGAATGCTCCTAATGATGTGTGTGCAGCAATTAGACAGGAAGTGATGGGAAGCCAAACACAAACACACAGCCTCTCAGTCTCGGCCGGCCGACATCTCTCGCTCATCGCTCTCACTGCTTTCATCTGACACAGAACAGCAGAAAGCAGCTGCAGCATTCAGATGCGAAATAAAAATGGATTTTTAACTACATAGGGTAAACATGGGGCAGGCTGGACCAAATCTAAAGACATTTATTACCTCACAATGATAAAGATTGTAATTAACAGCCTGTGGATGCAGACAGATGCATCTGACTCAGGAATGCTACAGAAATATAAAAAATGTAAACATTAAAAAAAAATAACAGGAATACTGAGTCACAATCAGCTGCTAAACAGTGATTTTAAACAACTTTAAACGCTTGTGCAGTTCTGCTGTTTTATCAGAGAAGTCTTGGGAAAGTTGGTAACATTTAAGACAACTTATAAAAGAGCATTTGTGTGGACCAACTAAATAATTCAACTTAAAGTTGGAGGAGACGTCCAGCCATCACTGTCCAAACCTCTGGACTTTAACCCGGCGCTCTGTCCTGCCCCTGTCAGCGCAAGGGCACAAAACAATACTGACTTCATGCCTGGTCAGTTTAAAGGACAGCTGAGGGATTTTACAGCTACAGTTCTGTGTGTCACATCGGTGATGTGCTGCCGGACGCTGGTGTCTCTCATCGTGATGTTTGGGTCGATACGTTTGGTGATTTTTGGACAAGTGGATAGATGTCACCAGAATGATCCAATTCAGCTAAAATACAGAAAAATGGTGCAACACTGTTTTTATGCCTAAACACACTTTTATGGTTTCACACTTTTATGGTTTCATAAACAGACACAGAAGAATATTTAGCAAACTAATGAAAATAATCTGGCACTGCAAAAGCTCAAAGCAGTTTTGAATAAGACCTTTGGGGGAAATCTTTACAATTCCTGCTAATTTTTATCCTTCATTTGATGTCATAATATGAACTAATAATTAAGGAAATGTGGAAAAGATGAATAGAAGCTTTTCCCTGAAAGGTGTGTGAAACCATTACTGGACCTAAAAGCTACAGTTCTGCAAACAAATAAAACACCTTTCGTTTGTTACAATAAACGCCTGTCTAAACACACCAGTGACAAACAGCTCATTCTGTCTGCTTTTAAAACTGCTTCTAATCTATACCACTGCTGGTAACAAACCTCAACAAAGCGATGCAACCGCAGACCGGCAACAATACAACACAGCTTTTATGAGGCAGCTGTGAGTTCCATAAGAAACACAATATCAATAATAATTCCACCAACAGCGGCTTTCATTTCACATATACTCAGAAATAAACATCAGTTTGATGGTCCAATAACAGCGAGGATCACCCAGAGTAAATAATAAATGGAGACATATGGGGAAAAGATGGAGGAAAAACAATTTGACCTTGGGAAACCACTTTTCCTTCAAGTTGTTAATTTGTTTTGACTGAGTTTTTCTGCTCACAGCTCAGTCTCTGTTCATCTCCATTCCACTCAGAGTGAAGCTCACCAGATCAGAAGAAAACTGTATTAATATTATTACTATAATGCAGGCTAAAGGTAAAAACTGCACTGGACTCACAGTTTGCAGGAGTGAATTGAAAGGCAGTTTCCTAAAACAACAGCAAATCTGACACAAGGTCAGAAAACACAGAGAAAACCTTCATGCTCACACGATTAGCATGCTAGTTCTAACTGCCAGTGTATTTTCTGTTCCTAACTCACTCTATATGGAGTCACTCACAGCTCATTGACTTTAACAACAGGATATAAGCCATTCAGAGAGCTTTCACTGAAGCAGTAATGACACCAGATCACACCAAAGCCACGCAGCAGAATCATCATTAAAATGATGATGACTTATAATGCGTCTGAGAGGAGGAGGTGCTCGGTCGCGTAAGAGCTAATAAAGACGGCCAGACAATGATCAACATCTGAATGCCTCACAGGGTGTTTGTTTGTGTTCTGTTTAGTTTGGATCAAACACACACACTTCTGCATGAGTAACCCATTAAATAAAGGAACTAAGAAATCTAATTTAAACTGAAATCCTGAAGTCAGTCTGGATTTGTGTACCAACATCAAGCAAAGATGAGCGCTTGCATAAACCTGTCAACTGTCAGACGTCCCCTTCAACCAGGACAAGAGATTCCTCCACTAGGACCTAGTTCAAGGTCTACAGAAATCAAACCCTTTCACTTTCAAATAAATTGCCCCTTGCTCAAGTACCCCAGACGCCTTTGAGAACATGAGAGCAGAATTTGTTAATACGCTGCTTTTAAATTGAGCTGCTCTTTAAGTTACAGTTGTGCTGTGGCAGAACTTTGAGGTCAAAGGAGGATAAAGAGGCGCGTTTATATCAGGGTGTAATTTTCACTAAATGTCATCACTATTTATGTGCTGATCTCTGACACACACAATTACAATTGAAAAAACACTACAACAAAAGCTATATATTCTAGGAAGGCAGTAACATAATCAATATTACACTATACATATAAAGAAACAATGTAATAATTGGAGAATAATTCCAGTGAATAAATAATAAATTATTTTGTTATATGATTTATGAGTAGAGAGACTAGAGAGATTTGTGAGCTAATTTCATCTACACCTTAAAACCGACAGACAGTCCTTTTCTCTTCTTAGATCATCCACCCTGAGAAGTAAAAGACAGAACTCACGTGTGTGTGTGTGTGTGTATGCGTGTCAGAGATCAGCACATAAATAGTAACTCAGGCCTCCAGGCGTCAAAAATGGGACACAGAAACTGTGGCCTTTTCCACAGAAACACCAGCCTTTTCTGAGAGGAGAGCATCTGTACGGCTTCTCTCATCCAGCAGATGTTCTGTAAAACATCATCACAGTGACTCCATCACCTCACCACATCCCTCTGAGATGTTCCAGTCCTGACAGAACCGTCACGCTCATCTCTACCCTCAACAGCTCTTCTAGTTTTGGAAGTTGGTAACAAAAGAATAACTTTGTGAAGTCACTCGAGATGATGAGAGAGAAAGTGGCAAACCCTAGGTGAGAAGAAAGAAAGATGAAAACGGTGACCTCTCTCCAGACAGAACGACCCTCCTCTCAAGACCACCTGCTTCTCTTAACAGGGTCAGCCTATTAATTCTGCCCTCGCATGGCCACTGTCACCATAGCCTAAAGTTGTGAGACGTTTAGAGCACTAACACCCGGAGCACACCTGACTTACACAGGAAAATAATGAAAACAATCAAAGACAAACAGGACTGAAGAAATGTAAACATTAATGAGGCAAATTAAAATTCTCAAGTGATACGAGATTTTTTTCTCCTCACAATATCAAACCAAGCATTAAAAAGAACAGATGAATTATTCTCTCATCTAAACTTTTATCTTTCAGAGTTCACAGGCGTCATCAGAATTGATTTTCACGTGAGAACATGACGGCGTTCTGACAGTAAGAAAGATAAATCTTTCATTTCATCCTGAGATTAATAATCAACCTCACAAGCTGTTTAAATGCTCAGACGCAGGTCTGTTCAGCATTCAGTGCTGCTGTCTGGGAGTGAGAAAAAGGTCACATTTACAGATTTCTTAAAATCATTGTTGTGAAAAGGCAGAAAAATAAAACAATGTAAAGTTAATTTGTGTGCCGCATTAGAGACTGAAGGGTAATTAATGTTACTGTCAGACTGTCATTTGCTCTTTTCTTATAGATTACAGTGATATAAAACAATCAACACGTCTAAAGGAGAAACTACAGTTTAATTAAAGTTGTGTTTCTCTTACCACACTGAGACACAAACAAACATAATATCTGAAACTGGATTTATTTACAGATAAATAAAGTAAAACAATATTGTATCATATTTACAGATAATTGCACTGCATTTACAGGTTATGGATGCAGTTAGAGATGCGAAATCTACAGCCGTAACTGAGTTCAGGTTACGACCTCTGCGTCTGTTTGTGTGAAAGATATTCCAGCTCATTCTCCAGCTCACATTCTCACACATCCTGACACTGAATGTCACTGGACCATCTCATCTGTTATATCACAACAGACACTTATTAGCTGTTTAATCTGAGTGTTTGTAAATCAGACAGGAAATGTCATCTCTTATCTGCATCTGTCTGACAGACGGCATGGAGACATAAATTAAATAAAAAAAAACTAGCATCTCTAAAAGCCACAACAGCCGTGTTTGTAACATTAGTAACACTGTAAGCAGAGCACAGATCTCTGCTTCAGTCACGCTCTTACCAGGAGGAAACCTCTACAATCTGTTTCACGTGTCTGAGCCGTGTGGGTGAAACGGGCCGTCTGGACCGGGTCTGATATCCAATATTAAACCATCTGCTGTGCTAAATTAAGAGACATCAGCCAAATAAAGTGTCACACTGCATTTCTCAGCGGTAGATCTGAATTAAATGTGGACATGAGGAAAACACAAACACAAGATAGAGGCTGAGGATGAAGCAGAGAGACTCACACTGGTGTCATGTGGACAGTCAGTCAATCGCTGTCCATATCCTGCTTCACAGACGCAGGATAATGCAGGTTATGGTTAAGTTAAGACTGAGTGGATAGATGCATCTCTCACATGACAAATCCTCACTAATGCAGAGAAAATATCAGCACAGCAGATGGTCACATACGCTGGAAACTGGAATCCACATACTTCATCAAATTTAACACAAGTTTGTCATGAGTATGTGAGCATGTAGTATGCGCTCTACAAGTATGCAAGTGTGTAGTATAAATACAAGCCTGAACACAATGCATTAGACAAAGTGCTGTGACCCTCTTCATCCTATACTGCACAACAACCAGCTAAACAGATGATGACAGCTTTCCTGCGACCTGCAGCTGTTATTCTTCAACACTTTCTGACATTATTACTGTCTGAAAAACTCATCTGAACCTGACAGCTTCTGAACTCACAAAAACACATAAGATGATCCAAAACAGAACCAGACCAGAGTTCATGTCAGGAGCTTCTTTATTTCCTTCACGTCCAGGACAAATATTATATTTAACTTCATCTCATCTTGAACGAGCAACAATAAACCGTATTGTGTGTGTGATTTAATATGTAATTCAACTATTAAAAAATCTCTCAGTATAACTGTTTACTTTCCCATTATGAATCTTTCATTATTAACTAAAAATGTATATTTTTCATTTCTTTTATTTCTATATATAAAACACAGCATGCAAACGTTTGGAAAGGAGAGACTCCATGATTTCTGTTCTGGAATTTTATTGCCATATTCCTGCCGAGGGCTGAACAGAAACACTCATACTGTAAACTAATCTCCAGCAATCAGCAGGGACCATGAAAAACACAGCTAACAGCATTTAGCGTTTTCCATGAAACATTTAGGCATCATTTTAGAAGAGTTCTCGAACTATCTGTGTACAATAATGGCAGCACAGCTTTAGTAAACAGGCAGGAATTTCCCCAGATTTTGATAATTGACAACATTAGAAGTGATGCTGACTGTAGCTGAATCACAGTTCTGACTGTTTAACTGTTTAAAGCAGGAGAGCTGTGACCTGGTGGTCAGCACACAGGTTTGTCAGTGATGTGGTTCGAGGCCTGCGGCATCTCCCCAAACCATTTCCTCTTTAAATAACATGTTTGTCAAGAAATCACAGCATAAACACAATCTTTTAACCTGATTCAGTAAAAACACATTAGAGGAACCAAATGAAACATGAAATTATCCACCTACATTTCTTTCCTTCCATAAATTACAAAATGAACTACAGTGCAGTTTAATATTCAAGCTGTTTTTGTCAATAGAAGTAAATGTGCCCGGGATTGTACAAAAATACATTTTGTAAATAAAGACTTAAACCATAAATCTTAAATCATCCGGCCTGAAAGAGTTAGAATATCAAGTCATATGAATTACTTTCAGATAATGGAAATTGTTTTCTAGTTTGACTAAATAAATGGCAGCCATTAATATCAGAAGTCTGTTAACTTGCACATAAACACATAAATAACAACAGAACAGCAAATCCCTGTTTATCCCGGTTTATGTTTCTCTGGCTAAATACTCAGTAATTCATTCTCCCTGTTTTATTAAATAATCTCTCATTCAAACATCACACAAGCATGTCCAGCTGTCAGCATCCATACAGTCATGCCTTCAGTCTGTAAACATCACTATAGTAACTTCACTGATAACAAGTTACTTTTGACTTCTTATCCACACTTTCATCACCAGCTTCCTGCTACATGCTTTCAGCATGACACCATTTATAAAGCCAACAGAGCGTGTGAGTCTTCAGTCAAGCTGAAACACTTTCTAATTCAGTGCATGTGAAGGTAACAAGCCGTACACATGATCAAGTCACGCATGTCAGCTTCGGGTTTTCCTCTTGTTAGTTCCCGTTGCTTTAGACTTGCTCTCTCAGAAACAAGAGCAGACAGTTCATTAATGCTTTGTAGCAATTGCAATTTAAATCAAATCTCAAAACTGCTTAACAAGCCCTCAGTGCAGCTGGGCATCATATTAGAAAGCCACAAACACAGACTGACAGAAATAGCCACAACAAAGAGCAGTTGCCACTTCACATTCTCCTCTTGGAGAGGCTGTGAGCTGTAATTGATTTCTCATCAGGGAAATGGACTGTGGAATCTGGTTCCAGTTTTTCCACTCAGTTTCTGCTGTTTCCAGAGTACCTGGTTCTCAGCAGGACAAACTGCATCCAGCAAAACTCGTGTTTGTAGGAGCTGCAGAAGGAAGAGTTTAATGATGCTGGCGGCTGTACCTCATTCATGTTGCTCTGGATCCAGTCCCTCACAGTCCTCAGGGCGATTTCTGCTGCGGGCGCGTTGGGAAAGCCTGTGGAGAAGAAGGCCTTTAAATCCTCACACAAACATCACCAGGCGGCTGTTGCAGCTCGACTCTTTCAGCGCTTTTAATGCTTCTACAGTCAACAATCTGTTCAGCACATGCACACAAACCCACCAGCGCATGTTCATGCAATACTCCCATCCAAAAAACACCCACAACCTGCAGCACCTTAACATATTTCACATTTTATAACATATTTCATAACATATTTCACACACTCTCGCCTGCATTACCGCCAGTGCTTGTTGATTTACAGATTCATTAAGACACTTTGACATGATCGTTTACACTGATCAACTTCACAATGAGAAGCTAATGATTCAGTGAATGTAAGAGAAGGTCTCAGTGTTAACAGTGTATTGATCAATAATTAACACAGCTAAAGAAGAGATGAGGAAGACTGTGTTGATGCTGGGCTGTGGGGAGATGTCATTAACACACGGATGTTTCACCTCTATATCTGCTCAGCAGCCTGACAGAACACGGTCTGTCTCCTGACCTTCTCTGAGCCTCTCAGCACCAAATAATTTAGGCATCTGTTGGATGAGAGGGGACAGGAGTCTGACAGCGGCCCTGCCCATCAGAATCTGCCCTATACATTCCTTCACTTTATTCATTCTCTAGCTCTCTCTCTCTTTCTGACAGGCAGAACGGTGTGATTTCTGCTGCTGGCTCGCTGGAGACAGAGACGGTATTAAATCTCGGGTCAAGAACATGCTTGAGACGCAATAACCCTATTATCTCCCTCAGAAATAATCCTCCTCACAAGGGCATCAACACCACAATTCTGTCTGGCTGCTTCTCACAGAAAACAGAGAGACTGACTGCAGACTGTCAGGCACACAGGGTAGAGTGAGGAGGACTGGGCAGGAGCGCAGAATTCATGACTGAGGGAATAAAATAATACATCTGAATAGTGTTCAAGATGTCTGACACAAAATATAACAGCTTTCTGAATACATGAGCAAAAATAACTATTAAAAATAACTATGTGCAGACAGTGAAAATCTCACTCAAGGTCACAGTCAGACTCTTCAGCTGCTCCAAACATGCCTGTGAGATGCCTTCACACATCTCTGCAGACAAACATCAGCCATCATCTCATCACGCTGGGTTTTCATCAGATCTTTAATTTAAATGTTTTAGACACACAGCGTAAATATGAACGCTGCAGTGAATATACTGAAACCCTAAAAAACTGAGATATTTAAAATGTAGTCTAGTATAAACTCAACAAACAAACAATCCTACAGAACACCTTACATGTCTTCGTGAAATAAACGAAAAACTAGGAGGACGGAATACAAAATGTAATTTTAAGGTGTTAAATTGAGCGTGACTGATTCTGTGCTGGATACAGCTGGATCCAAAATAAACACTTGCCAAGCTGCAAATGACAGTCAAGACTGGCTTTGGAAAGTAAAGACACTAGTTGCCAACTGGCCAGTAACTTGATGAATGACAACATAATACAGAGTTTGACACATTTAAATAACAACAGCCTGTCCCTCACTGATGTCAGTAACCGGAACGATTCATTACTGACTGCAGAAAACATTTCCTGTGAATCATCAAAAATAATGAAATATGTCTAACAGTGAGTTATCACACACGTCAGGTGCACAACAGATCAATACCAATATATATTTCAATGCATCATGTTTTAAAAATGTGCTGTTCACATCCTCAGCCCTCAAAACCTTCTGAACGTTTAAAACACAAATCTTCCTTCATCCTCTTTTCTAGATGCACTATTAAGACGAGCTCTAACAGAACATCCTTCCTGTGTTTCTACTTCATCAGAAAACCTCAGCTATCCTGGGAATGCATCTGTTATCAAGACAGAGATACGAACTCAACTCTAATCCACCACAGAGACTGACAGAGGAATCCTGCACTGTTGAGATGTGTGCTTGGAATGAAATCCACCTGTAGTCTTTAGACATGAAACCCTCAGTGTCAACAAGAGCAGAAAGAGAACAACGAAGATGTCGTATGGTGAAGGAAAGAGGGATTAGAGCAAAAGTATGATGTGTGTTCAACAAGGCTGATATTCTGAATGCACTGTAGGTCAATGAATAGAGTGACCTCTGAACTGTGGCTCTGAGTTAACAGAGCCTTTTGAATGAGGCACATCTAAGACATCTAAGATCTAACTACCTCAATGCCTCAGCAAATAAATAATACATCATAGTGTGAACACAAGCCCCAAACAAGCACAACTTCATATGGTGACGAATACTTCAAGTCAGGACAGCCTTTTCAGATTATGAGGCAATAAAGAGCGTCTGATGTCTTTAAGTGAAACAATCTAATGAGTGACACATTTTGATGCAGGACAGCCCTGTCCTGTCCTTGACTAACTGATGGTTCAACCTCACAGAGAAAGTTTTCTCTTCTCCCGATTTCAGTGGAACATCAACCAGCATCCAATTCATTTTCTTTTTGTTGTTTATCTGAATGCAGTGCTGGAAATATCATGACAGATTGTGACAGGGAGAGAAATAAGAAAGTCTGTTAAGACGGCCGGATGGTTGAAATGAAATTGCAATTTCCTCCTTTTTCACTCTGTTTCTGTGTAGACTAAAAATAATGGAAGAATTAACCTCTGAGCTAGTGGATTTGAGCTTTGCCAAATGGATTTCAAAAGAAAAGAAAGCCCCCCAAATCTAACACACACACACACACACACACACACACACACACACAGAATATATTTTTCTTACCATATATTCCTGTTGATATGCATGGAAAGGCCTGAAACAGAAAGAGAAACAAAATTATAGGTAAGCAACCTCAAAAATTACAATATGCTGAAATCAGTCATTGAAAGTATAACCTAGGAATTAGATTTCCTGCTAAACATGAATCTTAAAAACATGCTTGAATTTGATTAAAGCAAACTATTGAATTTAACAGTACAAACAGTTTGATTCACTGGATGTAAAAGGTTTCATTAAGTGCCGGTGGGGATGATAACTAATGCAGAGGTGCTCTAAACATCTAACACATATACATATATATTAAACAGCTGAAACATGCTGCAGTGCTTCATACAGGTTTTGAAGAAGTTCTTCAGGCTGTACAGAATCTGTTCCCACA
>JBAJNP010007141.1:0-23409 GCA_036877545.1 Yasuhikotakia modesta | reverse complement strand
CAGAGAGAGAGAGACAGAGGGGGAGAGAGAGAAACAGAGGGAGGGAGAGAGAGAGGGAGAGAGACAGAGAGAGAGACAGAGGGAGGGAGAGAGAGAGACAGAGGGAGAGAGACAGAGAGAGAGACGCACAATGAGGCTCTGCTGCTAAACACATCAGATGTCATTCACTGTATATGCGACAGCTGACATTGAAAAGGACGGAAACTGTGAGGATGGTGGTAATAAATAATGTAAATAAATAAATACACTATTTCAAGATCACAGATGCTTTCTGTCGTGAGGTAACATTAAACAAAAAGGTCTTTCTAGAAAACACAGTTTTATGGACAAAAACACAATGATTCTCATGAGTGAATGATTACAGGACTTCATACAGGGATCTGAATATAATAATAATAAATGCTAAACACTTGTGACCAGTTTAATTCTAACGCGTCACACACGCTACAGAAACACACTGGGTTAAGAGCTGCTCTTCAGTCTGTCAGCTGTGCGGCTGCAGGGGTCATACGGTCCGGCAGGTCAGAGGGCATGAAGGCCTGATGAAGTTCTGCAGGGCCGCTTTCCTTATGTGTGACCCGATCCACAGCGAGCAGCTCATGAGCACCCGATGGCTGGATGAATTAGTGGTTGCAGATGATTTCGGCTGTAGGGATAAGCTCTGCTGGAGAATGAGCCAAACAACACGTGAAATAAAGACGGGAACACACTGACTTTATGAGATTATTTTAGCAACACTTATACCAGCAGCGTCTCTTCCTCTGGACGGTGTCTCTGAGCGGCTGCTGGGCCGAAGGTTTACCGTAGGACAGTTTTATTAGCAGAATGGCTCTGTCTGGACGTGTGACATGACCTGGTTTAGCTTATCTTAAGAGAGCTAACTTTAAAAGACCCCTCTGAGACCACACCTCCTCCAAAACACACACAGAGTTTGACCGGCACTTCACTCAAGCTTCAGTCTTCTGCTATCTGCTTGAAACTGTAGAAGGCAGAACTCATCAATAAGAACCAAATGTTACAACACAGAGAAACATGACAACTTACACAGAGCACGTGGAACACAACATGTTTATTATGAGCAGAACCTCTGAACAACATGGATATATAAGCAGAACTCTTGCAGGTATAAATAAAGTTTCACCACAGGGATAAAATTAAATTGAAAACTGTTTGATCAAATCTAATTACATAAGATTCTTGTAATCTTATGTAATTAATCTTGTAATCGTGTTTGAGTTTAATCGTCCTCATTGGTTCCACTGTATCAGAAATGTCTCTGAGTGTCTGTTCTGAGGGTTATAAAACCCTGTAGAGATGAATTTGCTTGAGAGCATCAATGTCCGTGTCATTTTTTATATAAACATCGTAGTCCAGATGGATTTCCTCTATCCGCTGACCCAGTGTTAGAATCTCCAGAGACTGAAACAAACATCAGACATCACTTCAGATATCACAACAGACTGATGCATTTAATCACAGCAGTCAAAAGTGACAGATGACGCGTAATATTAAAAGATTTTTACCACCTTTTCCTGAAGTCCAGTAAGTGCCTCCTGTATACTGGGTACAGTAACCAGCAGCGCCCCTTTCTTTCCCAAATTCTGACTAATAAAATGCCAAGCTCTTAAAACAGAGAGAAAAGACATAAATGTGACCACAGCCTGAGATATGATACATTCACTTACTGCTGACACGTACTGCTTTTCATCGGCTGGTTCCATAAAGTATTCAAAGACATTGTTCATGATGACAACATCTGCATTTTGCACTAAAGCAGCTTGAGAACGAATATCTGCATGAACCACCTGCACAGAAACACACTGAACATCTCAATGACAGATGACACAAACTAATTCATCACTGCATGAGCATTAGAACGGACCTGAACTCTGTCACTGAAGCCATATTTCTCCACAGCCATTCTCTGAAGCTTGACGAACTCTGAACTTATTTCCACCCCCACGAGCTGAGCTGCTGCGCTGTAGACGTAACCCTGAACAGAACCCAGAGTCCGTCAGAACCCTGCAACATTCACATCAGCCATGCAGAAGATTAGCCATCATCAGAATTTACCCCATATAACACAGCCCCCAGTCTGGACCCCACGTCCAGCACCAGTTTTCCTGTGAGGTCTGGAAGAACATTGTGGAACAGGAACTTGAGTTCGGGGATGGAGAATGAATGCGAGATGAACTCTGTGAAACAGAAGATCTTATCTTCATGCACTTCAAATCTGTGTCGCATGCGTCTGCGCAGACGCTTACCCAGTGGTGCAGTTCTGTGAGATCCACACTCAAGGCAGAAGTTGCGGCTCATTTTTCCTTCTTCACACAGCGAATCCACCATTTCCTCATCATACAGGAACGCATCCACATGTACGGTGGGATGAGATTTCTGACTGGTCTACAATAACAGTTTACAATCAACAAAAATACCGTTTTCATTATCCTAAAAACTTTGATTCATAATTTTATGCTTACACTTTAAAATAAGTTTACAGACTCACGTTAAAGTACCTGCATATACTGTAGAAAGTCATTTTTTAAATATTAAACAGGCTAATATACACTGATAGTTTTACTGTATTTGTTTAGGTCACTGCACAACTTCACACAGTTGTAAAGCTGCCGACAAACGCACAGACCCGCCGCACGGCCCGCATCTCTGCGGGATCCGTCGCTTCCAGCGGAAGACAAGCTCTCAGATCTTCCGCGACGCTCCGCAGAATAACACTTTGATTGTCCACCAGGAAATCGTCCAGATCATCTGAAATGTGAACACAGCAGATTTTACCTTACAGTCCAGCCGGCAAACATACAGCATCACAATTGTGTTAAAATGAACCGATTACCAGATGTTTTCAACCACTCGAGCAGCTTTGGAAGATGTTGTCTCTCCGTTTGGGACAACAGCTGCAGAATTTCATTCTTAGCATCGTTAAAATTCATTGGATCAGTGTTATGTCTCGCAGGCGACTGCGCAGCACGTGTGCGTCGCGGAAGCGCAGGAGGGTTTTAAGGTAGATCCAACATTGTATCGGCAATAACCCAGTGGACAATTCTAGGAAATAAACGTTGTTATTTTTAACAACGCAGTCGTGATATTTATCATTTTAATCACTATAAATAATAACGTAAATCGCACCGTGACGTAAATTTAAACGACGTAATCAGCTGTGCCACCTTAAATGTCTTTGACCGCGTCCCTTAAGCAACATTTTAAATACCAATACAAATTTGGACAAGAATATACGTACATGTGTATTTCTGCATTGACGTGTTTAAGTTGAACATTAAACGCAATAAAAGACATTTAGACCCGGAAGTAAAGCGGCTCTACCGGAAGTCGCGCGTTAGATGACGTTTGTAGTCGCGTTTCTCCGCAGCGAGCAGCAGCTGTAAGCGGACGGTAAGAGATATTAAATAAAACATCACACGCTCTGTTATTTGGTTGTTAAGCAATGTCGTCATTGGTTCGATGTTTTCTAGTCAAAGTCTGTCTTCAGTTTTAAGGCCACTTTAATGCGGTTTAAAGCGGCAGTCTGGCCTTATTTGGGCTTCAGCTATATGTACATATATAACAGTATATATACATACTTTAACATCTGTTATGTGAAATCATTGTGGTTTCATAAGTTTCGCATGTATTTTGATTTATTCTTGTCGTATACAATTCCTGGTTTATGATCCAGAATTATACATGTTGTGCTTCGCTGTTAGTTATTGGCGTAAGGTAGTAATTGGGGTTATTTTCTTGAATTCGTTTACTTTTGTGTTTGTATAGGGTTGGAAACATCACATAGGGTTGGTGGTTTTGCTTTACAGCTGTGGTTAAGTGTGAGCAGTGACAGGGAGACTGTTTTGGGGGAACCCCCACTATATTGGAAATACCTCATTATTCTAACAAGTAAGTAGAGATACAGTACACAGTATGTTAAACACAAATGATATATCTTAATAGTTGTCATAGGCAGTGAAATGTATCTGCTTTTCAAACCTTTGTATCCTGTTGTAAGCGTGAGTCTGTGTTGCAGGTTGGCTGCCCTAAAGCACAAATATGGTGTTAGCAGATCTAGGCAGGAAAATCACCTCAGCTTTGAGGTCTCTCAGCAATGCCACCATCATCAATGAGGAGGTACGTTAAACGTCACTGTCGTGGTTACTGAAGTCTTGATCATGACATCATAAAACATTCACATGATGACACTGACCATCTCTTCAGGTTTTAAATGCTATGCTTAAAGAAGTCTGTGCAGCGCTGCTGGAAGCTGATGTCAACATCAAGTTAGTAAAACAGCTCAGGGAGAATGTCAAGTAAGTGTTTCTTAATTCAACGTCTTAAGATTCTGTCATTCATCCTCTAATCCCTGTAACCTCTGTGTGCTCACAGGGCAGCCATAGATCTGGAGGAGATGGCCTCTGGGCTAAACAAGAGAAGAATGATCCAACACGCTGTTTTCAAAGAGCTTGTTAAGGTAGGATGATGTTCTGGGTCTTTATGTGACGTTTGACGGCTCATTATATAGCGCGTCTTGTCCTGGACTGATCTCTTAATAACTGGAGAAACAGAGACCATGAAAATGAACCGTTTCTGTTTCAGCTTGTGGATCCTGGAGTAAAAGCCTGGACTCCTACAAAGAGCAAAAACAACGTCATCATGTTTGTGGGTCTTCAGGGCAGCGGGAAAACCACCACATGTTCTAAGGTGATTATACATCACATGAGATCTCCTAAACAGCTGATTTTAAAAACTGATAGAGAGTTTTAATGAAATAAGTGGTGTTTTCTGTGGTTTAGTTGGCTTATTACTACCAGAGAAAAGGCTGGAAAACATGTTTGATTTGTGCAGACACATTCAGAGCAGGTAATGCTGGCTGTATCTGTTTTTGTACAGTAAAAGAAATCATTTTGATTTCTCCAGGGGTAACAACTAAAATAATTTTTGTTTGTTTTTTTAGGTGCCTTCGACCAACTCAAGCAAAATGCAACAAAGGCCAGAATCCCTTTTTATGGGAGGTAATGAAACATTAAAACTTTACCTTGTTTTCATCATTGTATATGTTTGCTTATTATCCCAAACCCTGATTCTTGTGGATGTTTGTGTGAAGTTACACAGAAATGGATCCAGTCATTATCGCTTCAGAGGGTGTGGAAAAGTTTAAGTCTGAGAACTTTGAGATCATCATCGTGGACACCAGCGGCAGACACAAACAGGAGGATTCGCTCTTTGAGGAGATGCTTCAGGTGTCAAACGCTGTGGTACGTGAAGGATCTCTGTGGAACAGAAGCCTGTTGGATGCTTTCAGCTGTTTTTGGACAGTTCAAATCATATTATGTGTTTCCACAGCAACCTGACAACATAGTGTACGTGATGGATGCTTCCATCGGTCAGGCTTGTGAAGCTCAGGCCAAAGCCTTCAAAGATAAGGTAGATGTGGCTTCTGTAATCGTCACTAAACTGGATGGTCATGCTAAGGGTGGTGGAGCGCTCAGTGCGTGAGTACATGTTTTCAGACTGAAATACAGTTCTGCTGCTTTAAGTGCAGCAGTTAATGTAAGTTTTATGTTACAGTGTGGCAGCTACAAAGAGTCCCATCATTTTTATCGGTACAGGAGAGCACATTGATGACTTTGAGCCCTTTAAAACTCAACCCTTCATAAGCAAACTGCTCGGTAAGATCTGCTGATACCACATTCATTTAAAGCTGCATCTCAAACATCAACAAAAACAAGTTATTGAACATAACGGAGTTCAACACGGTCTCTTGGGAAATGTCTGTAAACAGAGTCTGTTATTATATTGTATGTGTATGTTTTGGATGTTGGAACTGTAACATTTAAGGGTCATTTTAAACAAAGACATTCACACTTCTTTTTTCCTTCAGGTATGGGAGACATTGAAGGTCTGATTGACAAAGTAAATGAACTAAAGCTTGATGATAACGAGGAGTTAATTGACAAGCTGAAACACGGTGAGATGATTTTTTTATTAGAATGTTAAAGTTTTACAATGTGACTGTGTCTGTATCTTAACACGCGGCATATCTGTTAGGTCAGTTCACCCTCAGAGACATGTATGAACAGTTCCAGAACATCATGAAGATGGGGCCGTTTGGTCAGATCATGGTAAAGGCTGAGCTGAGCTCCAGTTATGGTCACACAGATACTGAGTGGTGATCACACGGCTGATGTGTGTGTTGTGTGTGCAGGGCATGATCCCAGGCTTCGGAACAGATTTCATGAGCAAAGGAAACGAGCAGGAGTCTATGGCCAGATTAAAGAAGCTCATGACTATAATGGACAGCATGAATGATCAGGGTACATGTTTGCTTCTTGCTTTCTAATAACAAAACTGTCCATTTTTCCTTTGATTTCTAAATGTAAAAGTTGTAGGTAATAGTTTGAGATGAAGTTATTGTGGTTTCAGAGCTGGATAACAAAGATGGTGCCAAGCTCTTCAGTAAGCAGCCCAACCGGATCCAGCGAGTGGCCCGCGGATCAGGAGTCTCAACCCGAGACGTGCAGGAGTTACTCACCCAGTACACAAAGTTTGCTCAGATGGTCAAAAAGATGGGCGGCATTAAAGGCTTATTTAAAGGTTCAGTCGTTATTAACGTTATTGAATGTAAATGCAAATGTTTTGGTTGATGCTTGTGAGCGAGGTTCATTCAGATGGTCGTCACTTCATTAGCGTTTCATTTCATTTGAAGTTGAGAACTCATAGTCTCTGTGTTTTGAAGGAGGGGACATGTCCAAAAACGTCAACCCATCACAGATGGCCAAACTGAACCAGCAGATGGCCAAAATGATGGATCCCAGAGTTCTTCACCACATGGGTGAGCTTTTCAGGTTTTAGCTAACAGAGTTTAGCCTTAACAGATTTAACACACTTCAGCTTTAACACTAAGATGAGCTGATTATTGCATGAGGTTTTGCTTGGAACTTAAGTTTTCAGATACTTAAAACCATCTAAACACTGAAGCAAAGCTCAGCAATGAAAACAACAACCAATAAGATCTTTTGTCATAAACGAATTTGATAAACTGCGACCAGCTAGAAATCTAGACCATCTGTCTTATCGCGTCTTGTGGTGTTTGAAGGTGGCATGGCTGGACTGCAGTCCATGATGAGACAGTTCCAGCAGGGAGCTGCTGGGAACATGAAGGGCATGATGGGATTCAACAACATGTGAACATGCCAGCAGACGACAACACTAAAGATTACGATGGTTTAACACAAAACTGGGAGGAGGAAAGTGGTTCATGTCCTGCCACACATAATGAATTGTTCAAAAGGTGTGAAATATTAAAGGTTCATTTACAGGTGAAGGCCAGTGTTTCTACAGCTGCTTTGGCTTTGAGGACTGTAGAAGAAGAGATCGATGCGGTGTTGTTTAAAATGTGTCGGATATCACCTGAGAGGTTCACTGCTTTGCTCGGCCGACTGACCGCTAACACTAAACTGGAACTAAAGATGAAGAAATATTGTATGATTTTAAAGTCATTGCTATGAGGTTTTTCATAGCATAAAATCTTTATACATAGAAATGTTGATTTATTGTATAATTCACTGTTTCTGATGTCTCGGTTTGCCATAGAATGGCTTTGGCTTTGTATAGGAGATAAATGTAGTTGCATATAAGTATGTGGCAATATTTTGTCATAATGTTATAATAAATTTATATGGCAACATTTTAACAGCAGTTGTCTTTTATTGTGCTTAATTATGTCATTAAATAGTTAGCTGATGTTTTCCTGACTGTAAGTCAACTCTGCTGTTTGAGGAGACATTTGCACACAGATTAGTTTGTTAGGGCTGATGGTAAGAACATTGCTAATGTCAATAAAAATGTTTGTGTTGCATCCCTGGTTAAAACTGGTCCAAAAATCTGTGCTCTTAATAAGAAAATCATGATGATAGAGCAAATACACGTAACAGTTATAATATACATACATACAAATAACATTAACTAGAAATGAGTCAATCGTGCACAAAATGCAACAGAATAATAAATGTCCGTTAACTATTTTTGCTCGTGTTCACCGAACCGAACCATGTCCCGTGTGTAGAGATGTAGAGAGTTTTGTTTTGTAGAGGGTTTACTAGCTGTTGAAACAAAAGGCTTTTATTTACACACATAATTCATCCAGTGTGTAAATGCCCTGATTCATGACAGCAATAGTTTCTCTTACAAAGCACAAGAATAGCCCTGATGCTTTTACTTTTACTCACATTTATTTGCCTCCCTGTCAATACATTCAAACGCAAGATCTTATCAGCCCCTTTGTAAGGATGATGCCTGTTACCTGGGAGACATTGTGAAGCAGGAGCATCAGTTCTGTTGTCAGGATTCTGTAAACGCTGCAGATCGTCACGGAGCCTGTGAGACAAAAACAGCGTCAGTGGCATGTCAGTGAACACAGAACAATCATGTGTGAAATATTTTGACAATATTATTTTGTGAAATATATAATGATTTAATACAAATAAAATATGATTTAAATATTAGAAAGTATGAAATTATTTCCTTGCACCTTCAATACGAGTACACAGCTTAATGTTTATAAAAAACGTTTCTGAATAAAAGTTTAAAATATGTGTTTAATAACATTTGGTATGAATTTATGATGGTTTAGTTTAAACAAACACGTTTCATATTCTCCAGGCCCTAATCTTACCATATGCCTGGGTGACAATAAACAATAAGACACACACACACTATAATGCGTTTAAAAATTCAAGCTTTCTTAAAAGTTGAACTATTAATAGTATGTGATTACAGGAACTGAACTAGTTCAGCTGATGCTGATAACAGATTGGCCTGATAAACGCAGTGATGATGCAGTTGTGATGCAGTGGTGATGCAGTGACTGGATTTATGAACTCCTGCTTACACTACCAGACGACAGCAGACTGTAATCATCCTGCCGCTATCATAAAATCACAGTTCCTAATGAATCACATTTGCATTCTGAGCCCAGCATCAACAGAGCTGACAGCTACAAGAACAAGGAGGTGGAAAGATGTTAATCAATGGAAGGGTCCCTGTAATATATCAACCCCACATCAGATCTACCATGTCTCTGCTTCTTCAGTTCAGTCACACCCTCCTATTATATTAAAGCTGCATTCAGTAACTGTCTCTCTACTGCCATCTCTGTTTGAAACAGAGAACTGCAGGTTACTTCATTTTCCTCAAAATCAGAAATGACAGCAGTAATTATAAATCATTATTTTTAACTGATTGTTGTCATTATAAATCATTATTTTTAACTGAACTTGCTCATAAGCTGTTTTTCATTCATTTTAACTAAAAAAGTTACAGATTACAGCTTTAATATTTACAGAAGTTTTTATTAAAAGTATCCAGTCAGTGAAGCTAAAACAGTTACTGCTGAAATGTGAGGCATTTTCATAATGTGTTCTTAAAGCAATAGTTTACTCAAGCGCTACAATTCCACCTGTATTTAAATTGACTGGAGTTACAACTTTAAAACCAAAACACATAGGTTCCATTAAAATCTTTAGAATAAATGCATGATTCCATTAACACACAGATGCGTTGAGATAAACTGACTCACTGGACACAGAGAGAAGCTTTCGGCTGTAATAATGGATCATATACAGCCTCTGTAACACAATCTGTAATACCTGTTTGATCTCATTCATCTTCACTGCAGGTGTTTGCTGGTGTGTGATCCGGCACATGATGTCTTGAGTTCTGCCATCATAGACACTCAAATCTGGGTGTGGATGCTTCTGAGCCAATCACATTGTAAATAAATGTCATGTGACTAATTACTCAGGAGCCGCTGGGGAAATGACATCATGAGTTTGGCTGATGGACACATGGAGAAACGTCACACGTCTGCTTTTGAGAGTTTAATAGTTTGAGGATCTAGGAAGGGATTGATGCAGTATTGTAGTTCATGTGACACTTTAAATAACTGGTTATATAGATATAAATAAATGATTATATTATATTGAATATTGATTCTATTAAATCAAGCTTTCGAGCCTGCAGAATAAACCACCTTTTGTTTCAAACAACATTTTTGAACTGGTATAATCAATTATTTTGTTTGATTTTAATTTATTTGTTACATATGAAAGAAGTGATTTTAAGGTAGACACATTTGATTCTTTTCCTAGGAAACCGATGGCCTTGATGTTATTGCTGATTGGTTGGTGGTTAATTAATATTTAAAGAGTAGATGGTGTTTAATTGGCTGAATGTCTGGTGGTAAGACAAGCTCACAGCAGACAGTCTTCATGTACTAAACACTTGAGTGTCACAAAAATCTGCCAGAGAACTGATGTCTGCTATTAAACCACAGTCACCTCAGTCAGATCAGCTTTTAATCGTCACAACATCAACACCTGCACACGCTTACACAACCCTTCCAACATCATCGTAGACCAACACAACAAACTCATAACAGTCAGAACAAACATCATTCCTGACCACAAAAAGACCTTTTAGTTATAAGAGTTTAGTGATTCCTTTTCCTGTTACCCATAATTCCATTTCCTGTCCTCATACGCTTCAGACCATAGAGCAGAAAATCAAGTGCTGATTGCGGCCTCACTTCCTGCCATTCATCAGCATTTCCTCCAGGAAGCATCTGCTTGTCTTTCATAAAAGCTGAAGAACAGAAGAAAAGCACATACTATCAGCCCTCAGAGGTCAAACAACAGCATTTGATGGGATAGTGTTGTGTGTAAAAACACATGTAAATACAACTATAGTTCTATTGTAAGAAACATTATCTCTGCCTGTTTTATCTCAGCTCTGTTTAGTCAATGGATTTTAATACAATGTACAATGTTCTTGTCTCTGTCTAAAGCATAAAATTGCACATTACATTTGTGTACATATGTGAGTTCAGCAGTAACCAAACTGACATTTCCAGATCAAATTATAAATCATTATTATGAACTTCATACATTTTAAGATGATATAAACTTTTCATTTTGAACACTGACCTGTCATTAACTTGCTCAGAGTTTTGCTCATTTTTAACCCAAGAGTTGGAGATTGCAGCTTTAATTTAACATTAAACATTAGACAAAGCGACAGAGATGAGGGCCAAACATCACAATTCTCAGTTTCACATCATTTCTGGGTCTGCAGGAGCAACATGAAAGCGTTAGTTTCAACCAGCCAATGTTTTTGTGTAGTTGCGTTTGTTCTGCTTCTAAAGCGCCACCACCCAAGAGGAAGAGAATGGCTGTATCGGGTCAGAACAGGTTTCCTGGGCTTGTTGTCTTGGGAGGACCTCACAGAGGCAGCTAAGAAAGCATGTGAATAAACTGACAGTCATTTAGTCTGTGTGCAGAACCATCGAGCAACGGAACACAGACATGGAAAGCGTGTTGTGGTTCTGTGTTGTGTGTTTTCTGAATGCTGTTTCTGGTTCTCCTGAGGCATCTTTCACCGTTCAAATGAAGCAGATGTCATTCGCAGACGCTCAGAATTATTGCAGACCCGGCGGTTTTCTGACCAACCTGAAAAATTAGGTAGAAATTGCAAAGATCCAAAAAGCAATCTGGCAGAAGAACAACAAAACTGCCACCGCGTTTTGGATCGGCCTAAAGAAGAGAAAAGGAGATTGTGTTCAGGATCTTTCCAGCCTCAAAGGGTTTCGCTGGACTGTGGACAACGGTCAGTATTTACAGGGCATCAGGTGGAAAGAAACAGGCATGCGCACCTGCACAGATGAGCGCTGTGGACTGTTATCTGTGGAATACGGTGACTCTGCTACACATAATGCTGGGTTGGTGAGCGCCGCCTGTAAACAAAAACATCCTTTCATTTGCAGACGAAACGCTGAGATCACTTGTGACCCACCATCTATCTTGGGCTCACGTGACATCATTAAACACAAAGATGACCAGCACACACATCAGGTCATTTGTGATTCTGGTGCTGCCTTTACTTTGACATGTTCTATTGATCTCGTTTGGATCATCGTAGGCAATGAAAACACCAACATATCGCAACTCTGTCTGCAGTGTGAAAGCGGCTACAGACGGGATGTGTCTGGGAACTGTGTGGATATAAATGAATGCGAGTCACTCATTCTCTGCAGGAACCAGTGTGTGAATACAGCAGGGTCCTACAGGTGTGTGTGTTTGAACACTGACAGAGATTTGGGTGGTTGTAGTGAGTCAACAACACCTGCACTAGATGTGACATATTCAAACGCTAGCAGAGACAAATCACTGATAATTCATCCCACAACACTGACAGATGCTGGCAACAGCAATGAGACAACAGCACACATGGAGGAAAAGAGCGGAGGCATCGCCAACATCATGATACCCGTCATCTTAGCGCTGTTGATGCTTGTAGTTCTTCTTGTGATCATGGTGGCCATTGTTAAATGCTGCCTGAGGAGACGCACAATAAAAGAGTCTCAGAGGAGGGCGGAGGACGTCGCTCTCAGCGGCTCAAGCAGCACAGACTGAATGAATGAACAGAAATCTGAGGGGAGAGAGAGATGCAGAACATTCACCATCTCCTGTGTAACGATGTCATTCAGTTTCTTATAGTGAAACGTGAATCTCTGTCAGGATTCTCACACATTTACATCTACATTGTTCTTTTAAACTGATATTTAAATGGATGTGGAGACATTAGCTGTTTAAGATCATTTTTATACTGTCATAAAAAATTCTGTTTTCTTAAATTATATTTTAGTTATGTTTCACAGCACAAAAGGTTTATCAGTATGTTTAGAACTGAATATTTATATGAATAAAATGATTTTGAAGTGATTATAAGAGTCTCCATCAACTTCATTTATATTCGCCCAGCAGGAGGAAATCTAAAATTTGTTTACACTCTAACTATAGTAACCACCTGTCTCTTGTTTTAAAGGATGGCAGGGATGTGGTAACTGCATATATTTTTATTCTGTGTGTGTTTTCTATTTATAGGAGTCACATGACTGAACTCAACACACATTTATCCTTTTGTGTGTGAAAGTGTGTATTTATCCCACAAACACACACACTCACACACACACAAACACACAGACACACACACACACTCACACACACAAACACACAGACACACACACACAAACACACACTCTCACTCACACACACACACACACACACACACACACACAGAATCTTCTTACAAACATGACATGAAACTGACAGAAGATTGTGTTAAACACACACCAGAAATCTGGCACAGAGAAGTCAAATAAAAATGTATTTAATACACTAATATATTGTAAAATGTATTGCACTTTTCTTGCAATCCCCAAATAATCTACTCGCATACGAAGTTGCATGAGGTTTCTGAGGGTCCACATGACAAAACAAAACATGTCTTCATATTCTGTCAGGCTGGACGTTAACTTCATAATGTTTCCACTGCGTCTGTCAGGGACTCCACCAGCTGGAAGTAATTGTACTTTATATCATAATCCATATCATACCAGAAATTCACTGTCAAGACAAGAAGATCATTTCATTACAAATACTGACATTATTATTATTTTAATGCATGAATGAATCAGCGTTGTGTGGAGGCCACACGTCACTGACCTGCGACGCATCCGTGAGACTGTCTGACATGGTGGAACCACAGAGAGGGCAGATACAGCATCTCTCCTGCTGCCACAGTGCAGTGCACAGGTCTGGCCAGCCTGTAGGACGGATACCTGTCATAGTCCGGATTCAGCGGGTCCAGAGGAATCCAGGGAACCTGAAGTCAGGCAGATCATGAAGTTACCGGTGAGATCTTTCTGCTGGTCTCCTAACCCAGCAACAAGAAATTCGGTGACATACACATACTTTAATGACATTACAAACAAACACTGATGAAAACGCTGTAGGATGTTTAACTAACTTTGGCTGAATTTTCTTCATCCACTATTTCAAAATGTCCATCTTGTTTCTGTCTGAATGTCGCTGGCTGGAACAGTTCTGTAAATCCACAAAAGCAGTGATGAACAGTTTCAAAATGTAGGGTTTATTTAGGGATGAAGAATCACAAAACGAAAACTTCTTACCATACGGTACGAACGGTCTGTCGGTGGGAGGAATTAAAATAAAGTCTTTATGTCCTGATATCACACAGTAAAGATTCTCATAATGATCCTTGTGCACTGCAGACAAACATGCGCATCAGACATTTTAAACGAATGCTGAGAATCTCATGTTGATGACAAACTCACATGACGTGACGGCACTTTCCTCCCCTAACCAGAAATTTACGGCATCAGGCAGTTTCCCTGAATTAAAAAGCATCACACAGGGAATTAAAATGACATGTAACCTTTCAGAATATCCCATTATTGTGATGCACATATCGCACCGAGAGCTTCACTCATCCAGGGAATGTGAGTCTGTACGTCTCCAGTCAGTTCTGGTAACTCCTCTGTGAGATTGGAGCACTGCTTCTGGACGTAAAAGACGCCGGCCTGCCTCACCTTCCCTTCAATGATGTCCAGCAGAGAGGAGAAGTTCATCTGACGCTCCTCTGGCATCACAAAGCGATTTCCAGTGACGGCGTCTGCGTATCCATTAGGAGTCACAGCCACGCTGATTTCTTTGGATCCCACTTTCTCCCTGTGCCAGAAACATTTAAGGACACGGACCCATTTATGAACGTTCTGAATGCTGCCATCTGATTGGCTGACCTGAGGTATTCCGGGTTCCATTTAGACAAAGCTGGCCAATCACTGAAGGCGTTGCGAATGACGCAGGGCTTGTTGGGACCAATCCAGTCACGGTAAAACTGCAGCGGGCGGACGGGCTGGTCCAGGCGCGGTACCGTCTCGTTCAGATACAGCTCTGGGGCAGCAGACACAGCACACGTCACACGTAACGCTAGCACATATACCGCATACGTGTATAAATGTGATGCGAACGACTCACCTCGAGCTTCTACAGGAAAATCTCTCAAGCATTTCTTCACCGTTTCCATGCTGTAATCCTGATATACCACAAATGCACCGATATCTGGACTTTTCACAACCCTGTAGTCATTTTTAAATACTTATTATGCATTTCAAACACAGCGAAAGTTCACAGGTCTAACCACACGTCTGCCCACGACCACTGACGGCTCACGGCAGCACGTGGTTCACAGTCGCTGCTGTTATGACACGTGTCTTCCGCTCATGCGCAGAAGCGACTGTTTACAGCTTGTGTTTGTCTCCCTCTACTGGCTCGAACTGCAGCGACACTTTATTAATTTATTGCGTTTCATTAACGCGATCGGCGATGTATGAGCGACACAATGTTTGCTGTGTAATTCTGCCATAAATAATTTCTCTGCCCATAACACAGAAGAATATCTTCCCCAGATACATAAAGGGTTTGTCACGCCTTCGGTCTCAGCTTCACACTTGTTGTTAATTAGTTTTCATGCATCAGTGACACAGCAGCGTTTCCACTGAAACTTCCTTCTCATGGACTGTAAGGAACATGGATGAGGAGGCCCTCGAAAATTACTTTGACCAAAATATCGTAAGTTAAACAAAACGATTGGTTTAATAACTGAACCTACTGGTGGGTATAACGTGAAGTAACGTGGCATGTTCTACAGATACAGATACAAACCATAAATAATCCTGATCGAGCGCCACACAGAATTAAACACAAAAATAAGTGGGAATCACATCAAAAGTACAAAAAAGTTACATTTTAAATACAACGTGAAATACAACAAAACAAATAGTCTGCAACAGAAATGTTATATGATAAATATTTGATTGTGTAATTTATTGCTATATGATGCTGTTATTGCTTCAGTTCAAGTCTTTTATTTGTCCTCGTCTCACAGGTTTCGTCCGATTATATCTTTGAGACGGATCTGGGTCTTCAGGCTCCAGACCCACAGCTCCAGGGTTCCTCCTTCCTCTCGTCTCTAACCTCTCAGGAGAAAGATCTCACTGAAGACTTGGACCTGAGCTTCTTACCTGATGAGCTGGGCACTCAAGATGAACCGTCACTGGATGAAGATTCCAGGAGGAATGAAGACAGCGGGGTTTACTGCACGCCGGGAGAGTCCACTGACTCCAGCAGTGCTCTCCAGAACACCTCTCAGTTCTGCAACCTCCCCATGACCCCCATGACCCCGATGACCCCCATGACCCCAGTGGCAGAAAGTTCAGGCATCATCCCACAATTACAGTAGGAGTTTACAGTAACCGATACACATTTAGTAGCATTTAGTTTTGTGACTGGTGCAGACATAATGCATAACTCCAAATCTGTTTGAATTATACACAGGAATATTGTGTCAACAGTAAATCTCGCCTGTCCTCTGGATCTGAAATCTATTGCTCTTCAGGCCCGAAACGCTGAATACAATCCAAAGGTGAACTTTCCTTCCTGTCTATGAATACAGTGTGACTGAAATATGTACAGTATAAATCATCACTGTATCTGTTTTCTCCAAACTATTTTGAAAAGCGCTTCGCTGCAGTTATAATGAGAATCAGGGAACCGAGAACCACAGCTCTCATATTCAGCTCCGGGAAAATGGTTTGTACTGGAGCCAAGAGGTACGTGAAACATTTCTGTTTCTGTGTTATGTAGTTCTGTGACATGTCTGTAAATCTCACCTCAGCTCAGTACATCCTCAGATATGTTACCCTGTATTTCTCCTTTCTGTTGTTTTTCCTCCCAAGCAGTGAGGAGCAATCTCGCCTCGCCGCACGGAAATACGCTCGGGTTGTACAGAAACTCGGCTTTCCTGCCAAATTCCTCGACTTTAAAATCCAAAACATGGTTGGAAGTTGTGATGTTTGCTTTCCTATTCGACTGGAAGGCCTGGTTCTCACTCACCAGCAGTTCAGCAGGTCAGCACACAGCAGCACCATTAAACAACCATTTCTGAAAATTCTGTTCTGTATATGTATATTGTGTATATGTGTATGTATACTTCTACACTGTAGGTCACAGTAACAGCTGTTCTAAACTCTGTCAAACCTTTTGTCCTTCAAGCTATGAGCCAGAGTTATTTCCTGGTTTGATTTATCGCATGGTGAAGCCGCGTATTGTTTTGCTTATTTTTGTGTCTGGAAAAGTTGTGCTGACAGGTACAGTATTGTATTAGTTCAGTCTACGATGTCATTGAATAGTCAAGCATTAAAGTCGTTTGTAAGACTGATGTTTTGATTCCAGGAGCGAAAGAAAGATCAGAAATCTATGAAGCCTTTGAAAATATCTACCCCATCCTAAAAGGATTCAGGAAACAGTAAAAATTATGCACTTAAAAGCTTTGAATACAATAATGTAATTAAACATTTGTTATTGCACATGGTTTAATGTATTTGATTACTTTGTGTGTTGGTGAAGGTTGTTAAAATGTCACTGTGGCAAGTGTTTTGTTAAATACTGGACTGTCAGATGAAAGCTGTTGTAACTGCAACTGACTGATGCAAGTCAAATAAATTATGAATGTTTTTATTTGCAAAATCAGTATTAAAGGCTTTTGATGCATAAACATATCAGAGACATATCAGTGCATGCATTATATATGCACACAACAAACAAGTGTATAAGAAAATATGCTGTTAATGGTATTTTATAAAACTGTTGTTTTGACAGAAGCTGCAGTAGGAAATCACCGCGTGACGTCACGTAGGTAAACAACACGTCACGCGGTGTTGAGCAGAACCAGCTGCGTCCACACATACAGTTGGTTCTACCAGAACTGGGTTCACTTTAATCTGCTTAACCGTGTCAGTCCAACACACTGTCTGATCTTTCTGAGTCCGGGTCATCATGGAGCCGGAGCCGCTGGCAGCCGAACCTCAGGCTGCTGGGCCTGAACAACATCCAGAGTCTGAGGCCCGAGCGCCCGCCCGACCGCAGCCGTCTCAGCAGCACCTCCAGCCGGCGTGCGTGAGCGCGGCTGGCGCGGTGATGGTGGAGGCGCTGGATGATGCTGAAGGGCTGTTCGTGGCGGTGGAGAGATGCCCGCTGTGCAGCACCGCCCGCCGCAGGCTGACCTGCGCCCGCTGCATCCGCACCGGAGAGTTCGTGTATTTTGACGGGAGAAATTCAGAAAGGTGTCGGACTTTATGTCTCACCTAAATATAACGTTTACACACGCGAACAGCTCCAGGGCAATGCTAACAGGCTAAAGCTAGTTTGTAAACAATCTTCGCTGATCTGTGTTTCACAAGTTTCTTGTTTTCTCTTTACGTTATAAATCACATTTAAAGAGCAGCAGTTGAGTCCGGTAACAAATGTGACTTAAGCTTCTTGTTTGTACAAAATACGCCATTGAAGTACATGATTAAAAACATGATGTACATGATCTCGAGTTACTTCGGTTCTGAATGCAGTTTGACTAACCCATGAATTAATGGAGATGATGTGATGACAGATACTGTGAGAAGCTGCAGAGGCTGGAGAAGATGAAGCATGAGAAAGAGTGTCTTCAGCAGAGGTACGTCAGTGTCTTATACTGCACAGCTCCACGTAACCCTCCTCAAACTCTCACTTCTTTATCTCAGAGTCATCAACGCCATGAACAAGAAGGTGGAGGCAGACCAGCTTGTAAGTCAATTTAAGGTTAAAGTTTCACGTTTACGCAGAACATTAAAGAGACTGTTTTAAAGAGCTGAGACTGTTTCCACACAGAGGTGGAAAATCATGTCATGCAAGATGAAAGTGCAGCAGTTGGGAGAAGCCGTCTGCAGCAGCGGTGCAGACGTGAAGAGCAGTGAGTGATACAGACACAAACGTGTGTCGTGAGGAGAGCAGATGTTTAAATGTGACACAAATTCTGCGTTGGTTTGGTCTTCACATGGAACTTCTGCTGTAGGCAGGGATTTACTGCAGCAATCGCAGGAGGAGGTGCAGAGGCTGCAGCGCAGGGCCGGTCGTCACCAGGAGAAGAGGGACAAAATTAAGCGCCACAACCAGCGTCTGCGGGAGCTTCTGGAGAAGAGATCCAGAGAGCTGCAGGGGAGGCTGGATGCGCTGGCTGAGGTGCGGAGGCAGCACATCCTGGAGCTCAACACACACATCTTCCACATACAGGAGGAGAAGCAGGGCAGCAGGTAAGAGCCAATCAGAGCCTCTCGGAGGAACAGCAGCAGTTTATTTTAAATGAGGAACAGATATTTGTTAAAATGTAAAGAGTTAAATCAGCCTCGTTTCATCAGTTTTAATCCAGTTCCTGCACGTGATGTAACAGATCCAGCATGTTTAAAGAGCTTCTGTGTGCGTTCAGGGACCCGGCTGATCCCGTTATGGCTGAGTACGACCTGGCTCTGACCTCCAGCACCGTCAGTGAACTGGCAGAGGCCAGACGAACCACGTACCACTCGGGCCGTTGGATCTGGGACGATCAGAATGGAGAGACGAGCATCAGCATCACTGGACCGCATGTCACGCTGCCAAGCAACGGAGACTGTTCAGCGTATTACAGCTGGGTGGAGGAGAAGAGCGGAAGCCAGGGGCCAGGTACAGCATCAGCCTGTGATCACAGACTGTGACAGAACGCAGGGGCTGGAGGTTTTATTGATGCACCTGTTCTGTTGTGTAGAGCCGGAGCACATGAACGCAGCTCACACTATCAGTGCTGCCCTCTGCTACGCCACACAGCTGCTCAACATCCTGTCTCACATTCTCGACGTCAGCCTGCCCAAAAAACTGTGCAACAGGTTAGAGAAAATCACTGACCATACTTTAATAAACGTGTGGTTAGTTCTCGTGACAGTTTGTAGCACACAGTATTTTACACGGTTGCAGCCCATCTGACATCTGTTTTATCTTCAGTGAGTTCTGTGGAGATAATCTCAGCAGATATCGCTTCACCCGCGCCGTCAACAAAATCAACACCAACATCCTGCACCTGTGCTTCTCACAGGTAGATCCATCTCACGACTGTGATCCACAGACGTTCTGATGTTCTAGTGTCATGTGTGTGTTTTAGCGCCATGTGTGTGTTCTGTTTTCCTGCAGCATGTGGACGGTGAGCTGCTTCATCCTCATCATACTCTGAGGAACATCATGTTCTTAGTGTCTCCAGAAAACAAGAACCTTGGCAGGTTAGACCCCTTATTCTCCAGTGAAATGAATGCCTGTGTTTGCACGTTCTCCATATTGCAGTGGTAACTGTGTGAGTGGTGATCTGTCCATCCCCTGTTCCTCCACACAGAACTGGACCGTTCGAGGTGAGTGCAGACCTGGAAGACTCGATGGAGTTTGTGGAACCAGAGGCAGCAGGACCTGCAGAGGAGAGCGGAGATGAGGCAGTGACCGATGAAGAGACAGATCTGGGCACGGACTGGGAGACAGTTCCAAGCCCCCGCTTCTGTGATATCCCCTCACAGCCGATGGATCTGTCCCAGAGTGGCATGCAGGCATCCCAGCCGGTGGGCAACGCGGGGGGCATGATTTCATCTGCAGCTGCTTCCGTCACGTCCTGGTTCCGTGCTTACACAGGCCAGCGCTGACATCAGGGAACATGACAGTGGTTTAGTCTGGCTTGCACCTACACAACAGTACAAACCCATGAGGCACCTTCTTTTTGGTTTTTGGGGTGTATGGGGACAAAGGGAAGTTTCTGGTCACCTCAAACTATATAAACATTGTAGAAACCTGAGAGGAGCTTGAGATCTGTTGTTTGTTTGCAATAAAGACTAGCATTGTGCATTTAAAGTATCACATTTGTGTTGTTCTGTAGCTCAGATTACACTGTAGGTGTCACAAACATTACCCTGTGTTGTGTGTTGCCAAATATCTTTATTCATTGTGCTGTTGGACAGACTTACGTCTCTGAGGTTCTCACAAGTGTTTTTGCAGCTGTTCACCAGCATTTAAAAGAATGTTACTGTATAAATGCTGCTGGACTGAACGAGTGAAAGTTTTACTGGTATGTGTCCTGCTTTATCACATTCTACATTTTAAACAACAGAAGTGTGTGTATTGTAGATTTTTGTACTTTAAATTACACCATTACAAGCTATTCCAGGCAGAAATATTCTGCTACTGTTACCCAGGCAGTACCTCTGTTGATAAATGCACAACGAGACCAGTCAGTTTTATCTTGTTGAAAGAAAATCAGATTTACTCAAATGTAAGATGCGTTTCATTATTATTTGTATTATCAGACTTGAGTTATTAAAGTGAAATTAAACAAAAATGACTCATCATTATAATGACCAGCTTATGCTGAGTGCATTAAAAAATGAAAGTGTTACATGCTTTTACAAGACTTTGAAACAAAAATAAGAATCGAGCTTTTTAGTAAAAAAAATTCATGACACTGAAGCTGTAACCTCATAACATCAAATATGAAAGTAGTCACATTGATTTGCACCAGACAGATAGCTTAAGGAAATGTAATTTGTCTCTTTACATTTTAAAAGTATTACCTTAACAGACACCAAGTAAGTTTTAAAAAAAACAAAATGATGTTAACAAATGTTTGCCCTGTATCTTGTAAACAATTCATTTACATAACCTTTACCTCTATCAACTGAGCAATTATTCATGTAAAATTCATAAATAAAATGTAAATGACAGAATTTTGGGACACAAATGATAAAATGAAATGAATCTGTCAAAAGCACAGGATACACAACTTCACAATCAATTTACGGTATTTGTATATGTAAATTTACAACAGCATCAAATTTAGGACCACAAACTAAAGTTTGCAAATTACTGCACTTTATTTATTTCAAGCACAAAAACACGGACACAAGATCATCTTACAAATTTCCAGGATAAACTTTATTGAAGTAAAATGAGCACAGCAAGGTCACTAACAATAATAAACGTAGAAATGAGACACACTTTGGAAAACATTGCAATGAAATTTTTCTTTTTTTCTTTAAATGGTGTTCAGCTGATCACTGTCACGCTGGAAAAATTCTCTTAGTGTCAAACAGTGGGAGGGTCCAATCTGTAAGACTCGGTTTCATTGAGCTGCTATCTTGGACAAAAAGTGGGACAGCATAGGACAAGTCAACTGCCCACGGATACAGGACACACCCACAATTCCTGGCACAACCTTGTATTCAACTTCCTGTCTTACCAAAGTTGTCTGTTAGAAAATATCAAACATGACAGATTCTTTTCTACATGCCTCTAAAAGCATCAGTCAGGCATCTATTGAGCTTAAGCATAAAGCAAATAGTTCTGTAATCTTTTCAAACATGTCAACACTGAAAATGAGAAGTTTTTTCCTTCTCTTCACAAAATGATAAACAGCAAGTTACACCCAATACACTAATCTGTAACAGAAAATACAATGTCAAAGGAAAGCACAGAGTTTTCCTGAAACACTCAATGTTTGCAGAGCAACACACAGCAGGTCCCCATGAGACACACCAGCTCATCTGACATGACTGATTTTTACCCATTACACAACCTGCAGAAACATGCCCCTCCCTAAAAAAACAAAATGTAGAGGAGTAATGTCCAAACAGGAGGTGACCTCATACTAACATCAGCACAACGCCTCCATTAACAGGAGATTTGCTTGTAAACACTCATGAGTTGCTCTAAAGGGGCCCGTGGACCTGAGCTGAGAAAGTGTGTTACCTGAAGGCTGGTGGCGGTGGGCTGGTGGTGGGCAGGAAGCTGCTGGTTGCTGGTCCAGGGTGGAGCTGCAGTAACGGAGGCACTGAGTTCTTCCTCCAGTGTGAGATCAGAACTCAAGACACACTGCAAAACATCCACAACATCACTGAGAAATGTTCTGCTAAATGACATGTGATGATCACTGCGAACAATAATGGCATCATCAAAACGCCTCAAAAATTGACCGCACAAACACTTTCAAGCATTTCAGCTTGAAGAAAAACAAACTGAATGTAAACTCTGGTGATGGAACTGGAACCACACACAGACCTGCCCGAGAACCAGACAACAGCTTGTCCCAACCTGCCAGATTCTTTTCTGCAAACGTGTATGAAAGCTTGTCTTCAGGCCTGTCACGGCTCCAGACAGAGCGACCCAGCAGGTTCTGTGCAGTCCAGTCCTCACACCTCAAACGGGTGTTTTATGGAGGGCTCCACTTACCCGCCAAATCCACAAACAAACAGCAGCCAAAGACTCTGCCAATTACTGGTTAGACTGGTTTTGGACTTTCTGGGCTTTGTATTGCAAATTGTAGACTGTTTGTTTTGCAGCAGTTTTACAGATGCTATTCTGAAACGCTTTCACTACCATAAAATAATCCAGATTAAAAGCTTCACACAGCAGAACATCTGAGAACAGAGTCAACGTCCTAAAATGTCCAGAGACACACAAACTGAATGAAACTGAAACGGACTCAATAACAGATTAAATCACTAAATACACAAACCATCACACGGTAAACCAACGTGCACGCGCCTCGTCTTTATTAGCAGCGAAGCTAACTGACGCACGCGCGCACACACACACTCACACACACACACACACACACACA